>CAUYPO010035933.1:0-26507 GCA_963574435.1 Cheirogaleus major
ATCCCTAAGCCATGAGAATACTCTTTAAAAACTCTTATTTTTGTACCAAAAACCATAAAACCCTCATATCACACTTCCAGTTTGAGCAAACACGCTTCTCACCGTCCCAAATGGTTTTTTTTTTTTTTTTTTGAGACAGTCACACTGTGTTGCCCAGGCTAGAGTGCCGTGGCATCAGCCTCGCTCACAGCAACCTCAAACTCCCGGGCTCAAGCGATCTTCCTGCCTCAGCCTCCCGAGTGGCTGGGACCACAGGCATGTGCCACCATGCCCAGCTAATTTTTTCTATATATTTTTAGCTGTCCAATTAACTTCTTTTTTTGGTAGAGACAGAGTCTCGCTCTTGCTCAGGCTAGTCTGGAACTCCTGAGCTCAAATGATCCACCCGCCTCGGCCTCCCAGAGTGCTAGGATTATAGGCGTGAGCCACCACACCCAGCCCTCCCAAATGGTTTTTATGATGTGCTTAAATTGGGAGCTGGGAAAGGTCCCGATATTGCAGATCCCGTCTCAAATCTCAGTCTCTGGTTTTCTCCTCCATCTTTCAAGTCATTGAAACAACTGTGTTTTATCCTGGAGATCGGTGACGCGTGGTCTGTGACCTTTTGCCGGCCTGAGTCAAAACAAATCAAAAATTGAGAGTAAGCATCGGGGAAAGAAAAAATAGCAATTTGACATTGCCATGGCATCAAGTTTTCTGTTGTATTTAACGTTTGGGCTTTTTCTGTGTTATTTCACTTTTCTCCTAATTGATGTTTATTATATTTTACAAAAGTATTAGCCTGGGATGGATCAGAAGTTGTTTGGAAAAACCTGTCTTCACATTGTTTGAGAAGCATTCAAATGTTGTGAAGTTTTTTAGTCTGGATTTTGCCTGTAGTTTCGCTGTTGTGTTACTGTGTCTTTCTGTCCCCTATATTTCCTGGAAGTTGTACTTGGAGGATGAAGACTTTGCAAGACTAGAATGTTATAGGGCATTTTTTTTTTTAACTTCTTAGATAATTGGTGAAAGGAGGTGAAATAATCCCAAATCTATAGTCTAAGACTTACCATGGTGGTTGCATTCGAGAAACTAAAACTTCATTCTTCAATTTCAGCATCAGAACTAGATAACGATGTCCCAAAAGCAACCGACTTCTCTGCTGAAAGCAGCGACACCGAGAAGGTCCCTGTCACTGCCCTTCCCTCAGAGTCGAGGGAACAGACAGCCACCCTCGGAGAGAGGACATTCAACTGTTGCTATCCAGGTAAAAAAATAAAATAATGCACTAAGCCACTTCTCTGTGCCAAGCGCTGTTTTGCAAGCTCTGTGTGAATTCCCTCACCGAATCCTCATGTTACTCTTGTGTTCACAACACGTGAACGCTATCTACATTAGCACGTGGGCAACTACCTTAGCATACACACCTTCCCTGTGGGTCCTGAGTCCCGTGGCATCCAGAGCTCAGCGTGTGACTCACCAGAACATCAGGTTCATGGTAGCTTCCACTTTGAGACTATGTTTTAAGAAGAACTGTGTTTTCTTCTCTTCTAGGTTGCCACTTCAAAACCGTTCATGGCATGAAGGATCTGGACCGCCATCTAAGAATCCACACGGGTAGGTATGCGTTCACTTGCTCAGTGGTTCAGTAAGAAAACAAGGAAGCAGATATGAATTAAGTACTAGGTATATGGTGATGGGCAAGACAGTCTCTGCCTCCTCTGCCCCATGAAACTCAGTCTAGTGGAATGGGCTTGGGGGAGAGAGCAAAAGTGGCATGAAATGAAAATGAAGAGGTTGACAGAGGACGAGCTACAGAGAGGCCTTGTAGCCACAGGAACCTTAGAGAAGAGCAATAAAGTTGCTTCTTTTAAAGGTGCTTTTTTTCTTAGGGCAACCAGCTCCTAAGGAGAGAGAAATAAGATATGCGGAAGCAAAGGAATGCCCTGACCTATACCCCAATCTATAGTCTGCAAACTATGGCCCGTGGGCCAACCCCAGCCTGCTGTCACGTGCCTTTGTTTACCTGTTGTCTGGGGCTGACCTGGTGCTACAGTGGCAGAGTTGAGAGTTGCTACATGGACTGTACGGGGTACGCAAAGCCTAAAACACTCTTACCTGGACCTTTGTGAAACTTTGCCAAGCCCTAGTCTATAGTATAAACTCTCTACTTGCCTGCATGAGCAAGGATGTTGGCTCCGCCAGCTGGGTCCAAGGCAGCTGCTCCAGTTCCCCAAATCTCTTAACCAGTGGGGGACAGAAGTGGAGCCTGGGGAGCTCTCGGCACCTCTCCCTCAGGCCATGAACCAGAAGCAGCATCCCTTGTGACCTGGGGGAACACGAGCGGGGCTTGTCGTGGCTTGTTGCTAAGCCTCAGGGGAGGCTGGGGAATGGGTTCGAGGAGGGTAGCCACATGCTCAGCTGGGACTCTGGAGCCTCTATCGTTGAGAAGACAGAGCTTTCTGGACTAGTTGCCTCTGCCAGAGATGGACATTGTGCTGTAGAAGTAAGAGAAGGGAGGGGCAGTTTTGCCTGGGGAGGGTGGATCATGAATGGCCTATTTGTAAAGAAATGAAGACAAGGCTACCTGGATGACAATGTCAGAGTATGTGGATTGCAGGAGCCAACTGAGGAAAGATGGGGAGGTGCTGCCAACATGCCCAGTTTAGGGAACTTCAAAATGGGTAACTCTGTCTGGAGGTTAACTGGAGCAGATGTTCTCACTTGGGCTGTGCTACTGCTGTCTAGTAGGTGGAGGCCAGAGGCGCTGCCAAAACCCTACAGTGGTCAAGATAGCCCCCGCAACCAAGAATTAACAGCCTGGAATGTCCACAGTGCCAAGATTGATCTAGAGAGATGGGCAGGGGTTGGATTCATGTCTGGGCTATTTTTGTTTTGCTTTTTGAAGTATTGCAGAGCATGCTAGGGATGCAGGAAGTACAAGACAAGACCTTGTCCTTGCACCAGGGAAGCAGCTGCAGGGTGGACCAGTTGCTCTCCTAGAAGATATAAACTTAGGCTGCTTCTGAGTCCAAGGTGATTGCTCTTTCTCCAAATCTCTTAACTGGTGGAAAGTAGGAGAGGAGCCTGGGGAACTCACAGCATCTGTCCCTCTGGGCATGACCCAGAAGTAGCATCCCTTGTGACTAGTAGAATAGTGGTACCCAAGTAATGGTGGCTTAAAACCAAAGTGTTTCTGTCCTGTGACAGAGCAGCCACAAGTGGTGCAGCCTGGTACGGCGGCCCCATAATTTCAGGGACCTGGGCTCTTGTGTTGCTCCACCATCCCAAGGGTACAGCGCTCATTAGCCCGTCCAAAGATGGCTTCTATTCACATGGCCACCCATAGCTGTGGAAGTGAAGGCTAGGAAAACAAAGTCTTGTGTGTGGCCATGTGCCCAGCTACAAAGAAGCTTCTATTTCCAAGGGAAAATGGGAGAACTGATGCATAGGGCCAAATGGTATCTCTGACCCAGTTACGTGTGGGAGGCAGGGTTGGCGACGTGTGTGCAGGTGATTATTTAAGGCTTGAGCTGGACTACCTTGCCAGATAGGTAGAACAGTGGTCCTGAAATGACAATTTGGGGATCTTCTGTACTTACAAATTGAAGATCTTCCCAAAGAGTTTGTGTTCTATCATAGTTGCTATATTTGGAATTTAAACTTTGTCATCTAAAAATAATAGTAAACCAATGACATATTAATATTTTAATGAAAAATAACTGGTTTCCTAAAGCAAAACCATAGAAATGGTGTTGTTTATACACTTGCAAATCCTTAGGCCTGGCTTAGTGGGCAGCTGGGCTCTCATACCTGTTCCTGTATACAGTCCATTGGGATGTGTTTTTGGTTGACACGTGAAGAGGACCTGGCCTCTCACATGTGGTTGAAAATGGAGGGGTATTTTGATAGCATTTTCAGATCATCGTTTTTTATTACTATACCCAAACACAACAAATGGTAGCTTCTTAAAGATTAGTTGCTATGTGGAATCTGCAACCATACCAATAAATTTTTCAAACTGTTAAATCCATTGGTCTAATTTGCCCTTTGAATGACTCTTACCCGTGCTTAATTTTGTCACATTGTGCATTAGTCACTTGGAAAATACTGGTTTACTGATATAAATTCTTCCAAACATTGACCTATCTTATTATGCCACAAGAAAGTCACTTTCATTAATATCTATCTCACTAAAAAAATCTAAGTTCTGGGAAGCGCTGAACTGGGTAGCAGACGTGTCTCGAAATTCTGTCACTAGAGCCCAAATGTTGTCATTATGATACTCTTGGTAATTTTCCTTGAGATAGCAGGATCTCCTCATCCATTTAAGACTTTCTGCCAAATACTAAATCTGAAAAAGCCATAGTTTATCTTATCTCAAGTCAAAATGACGATTTACAGAGCCTGTAGTCCCAGCTACCTGGGAGGCTGAGGCGGGACAATCACTTGAGCCCCCAGGAGTTTGAGTCTAGTCTGGACAGCATAGGGAGGCGCCCCACCCACTGCCTCTTTTTTTAAAAATAATAAAAAAACTGCTCGTGGGGAGATCTATTCCCAGTTGCAATACAACCGTCGCACAAGTGTCTTTTCAAGATAACCAATGTACTTCGGTTTGTAGCAGAAATACCTTAAGTGTACTTCCTGTTCTATCACATAGAACGTTAGAAAGGCTTATTCGGGGGAGCAATTTAATCAGTTCTAGTTTTACCGCCTCATCCAAGATCTTCCTGAGTGGACCTGGCTGTTTTCTCTGGGAGCACATGGCGGTGGGGAGTGGCCACTGGGAGAGCCGGTGCCACCGCCTCCATCTCTGCTAAGGCGCCAGGGGCTCTGCCACCCCTGCTTCTACATCAGTGCGAATGTCAACCATGACAAAGGCAAATCATTTTTTGGTGTCATTAGAATGGTTTTGACCACAGACACAACCAGAAGAGTTTTGGGGGCCCCCAGGCGTTTACCAACTGCACTTGGAGAACCAAGTTTGACAAATACAGCGGGAGGGTGTGCGGCACACACAAAAGTGGCTGAGAACTAGAGCTCCCGTGTGCCTGGTCTGCAGGCTCTCTGGGGGCTTATCTGGGGGAAGAGGGGAGAGTGAATGCATAAAGCTGGGTTATGATCAGACAGAAGTCTTGGAAAACCAGGCCTTGAACTTGGATTGGTTCTTACTCTTACCACTTCTGTCCTAAAGCTGCTGCTTTTTAATGCCTTTAAGTGGCAGTTTGTGCTGGAGGAAGAAAAGCTAATTCTCAAACACGACAGAAATGGGGTGGCCGGTAGAATGAGGGAAGGACAGGATAAAAAATGCTTTATTTCTGTTTCCCATGTAAAATCTTAGAATGGCACCATTAATAGGAGTAACTTCTGGAGAAAGAGTTTTAAAACAGCTTAAATTATTTTCTCAACCATATACATTTAATCACTTCAGTGAAGGATGAATAAATTATATTTGGACTTGCAATGACAGAATGAGTTCCCTTTGCCACCTCTACTTCCATACTACTGTCCCTCCTGTCTGGATGATAAAACTCACCTGGGAGGGAAGGCACAAAAGTAGCTAAAGTCTTAGGCAACAAGGCCTTTTGCTTTGTTAGAAACTAAAATACCATAGAGCTATAACTGGGTGTGATGTGGGAACTGGCAGATACGAAGTGTGGAAATAGACCCATGTGCATGTGTAAATTCACCTGCTCAAGGTGGCATTTCAAGTTAACGGGAGTGGGTGGACGATTGTGATGCTGAGACAAATTAGACGTCTCTTTGGCTGTCTAGTAGGACTGAAGTCAGTCCTTCACCTCACCCTTCACAAATTCCAAATACAGTGACTTAAACGTTAGTCTATAACCGTACTAGGAAACGTAGGACAAACACATAGTTGGTGTAGGCAGACAGGCAAACCACAAAGGAGGAATATCGGTTAAATGTCATTAAATCAAAGTTAAAACTTTGGATAACAAGACACCATTAAAAAGTTAAAACAAGTGTCCCACGAGAAATTTGTAGCATAGGATGGAATTAATATGCAGAATCCATAGCGATTTCTATAAATCAAAGACAACTCACTGCAATGGAAAAGGATATGGACAGGTAGTCAACTAGGAAAGATAATAAAAGTCACATGAAAAGTCCATAAGCAGCGAAGTGAAAATTAGACGCAAATACTATATTTTCCTCATCAAGCTGGCTGAAAAGTACACACTTAAAATCATGAATCACAGAATATCATGTGTTAATGTCACTGCTAATTTAACCATCACCCTTCTTCCCCACTTCCCAATGCAGAGAAAAATTCGGTTATTTTCAGAGAGAAGACGGATCAGGGATGTGGGAGGGGGGACATAAACTTTAGAGTGCTGACAGGTTGCAAAACCATCTAAAAACGAGTTTTGTGTGATCTCCAGGCCCCTTGCTGTCCTCTCGTTTATTCTGATAGTTCACGTTGGTTCTCGTGGATTGCCCAGGTAAACTAACCTATGTAAATGAGATTTCTTTCTGTCTTTATACTTGATAGTGAGTTACTTGGCTTTGGTGCTTTAGTTCAAACTGAAGAGTAGGAGTGAAAGCAAACCATCTATTTCTTATTCGTTATAATGGAAATACTTTTTTTTATAATACTATCATGTAGGATTAGAACCCCTGGATTCATCAAGATCACTTGCCATGTTAAAGTTTATTCTTATTCCTAACCTTCTGAGGTTTTTTATTGGGGCGAGGGGAGTTGTTAAGGATGATCATTGAATTTCAAATGCTTTACCATTTTAAGATGGTCCTGCAGCATTTATTTAGTATCATAAAGGAGGTTGACTTCATGCTCATGTTTTTAATCCTGCTTTGTATTCCTTCACTTGACGCTGGTATCAGGTATCTATTATAAAGTGAGTAGAGGCATTTTCACATCTTTTTCTGTGCTGCTAAACAGTTGACTGTGGCAACGCTTTTTCTTAAAAGCTGATAGAACCAGGCATAGTGGCGTACACCTGGAGTGGGAGGAGTTGAGGCCAGAGGTTCATGACTCTGGTGTGCCAGGATAGCGGCTGTGAATAGCCACTGCACTTCAGCCTGGGCGATACAGTGAGACCTCATCTTTTTTTTTTTTTTTAACTTTAAAAAAATAATTAAACTTTGATAGAACTTGCCTGGGATCTTCTGCTTGTGATTTTTTTTCTTCGGAGCACAGAGGGTGTAGATGACCCTGAGTTAGCAACATCAGCCTCAGTGACAACTGAAAACAGCTCTGTTTACACCAGTGTCCCCCCAGTTACACTCAGCTCCTTGTGGCCTTCTCTCCAGGCCCCCGCCTGGACCCGGTTCTGTCTGGAACAGCCACTGAAGGTGTTCGTGGCCTGTTAATCTGCCGTGAACTTCTGGCAATTTTGGAAAGTCTATGGACCCCCCCCCAGAATGTTTTTTTAGATGTAACGAGACATTTTTTTAAAACTGTGTTTTCATATAACTATCAAAATGTTAAGTGTGTGATGTTTTCATACATTAATCCCTTGCTGCTCAAAGTGTAGTACAAAGACCAGAGATGTCATCACCGGGAAGCTTGGCAGAAATGCAGAATCCCAGGCCCACTGAATCAGAATCTGCATTTGAGACCTTCTCCACCCCAGGTGATTAGCATGCAGGGTAGCACTGAGAAGCATTGCATTTAATGTCAGGATCTGGTAGTTGATTAACTATCTTAATTGTGAAGTTAAGTGACAAACATACACTACACTTGAACTACAGCAAGTGTAATGTAGCACGACCATGTCTTGTGTCTATTGAGAAGGTCTCAGGTGCCGTCAGTGTGGTGTGTTGCCTACGTTCATAGTTGGAGGCAATGCTAAGTTGCAGTTAGAGGTGGTAAAAATAAAAATGCAATTAGTTCCCATATCAGGTCTTAGACTCCTTAGATCTTATCCAAAGACCCCAGATTAAAAACTGCTGATTTGGAACATTGCAGGGCATCTTGAGCAAGAGAAACCAGTGTGACTAACCACACACTGGCTCTTAATAGCAATTCTTATCACTTTCATATTTCATTAACCAGAGCAAGTCACATGCCCAAACCATAAACAATTTACCTCAAGGAGTAGATCTTAACATAATTTGTACGTTATCAATCTGTTTTCTATTTCTTGATTCAGACTTTTGATTCTACATCTTCCTGGACCACCATCCATCTCATTGAGTCTTCTAAATTTATCGGGGTAAAGTTCTACTTAACAGTCAGCAATTGACTGGAATGGTGTGGAACGGGCGATGGAATACGCTGCTAGGTGGAGGTGTTCAGGCAGGGGGTTCTGGGGTGCAGGTGGTTTCTAGCTATCAGGCCCTTCTGCTGTTTCTCTGACCTCAGCACCCTCATTTACTGACAGCTGCGGGGAGATACCGCGCTGCTTGCTGATTGGTGGAATAGAGAGATGGGGTTATTAACCTGAACATTCTCTGTGATTCATCAACCAGCGCCCAGAAAACCACCTAAGAGCCCAGCACCGGCCACCCTTTATCTTGAACACTTCTACATCCAATCCCATTTTCCAAAACGGGGTTTAGCCTATAATTTTCTCCATCCGACTTTAATCTGTCCCTTGGGAGTCTTCAGTTTCTGAGCCATCGATGAATGGCACCTGTCCCTGTTTCTCAATATGCTGATTTTAGACTTTAATGTCTTTCCACCTCTGTGTTTGGGCAGAAGGAGGAAGCAGACCCGTATGCCTAGGAGGTCACCTTGATCTGTAGTAATCTTGATCAAGAAACCCTTAAAACCCTGAATCCTTATGTGTTTGAAGGAGACAAACCACACAAGTGTGAGTTCTGTGACAAGTGCTTCAGCCGGAAGGACAACCTGACGATGCACATGCGGTGCCACACCAGTGTGAAGCCACACAAGTGTCACCTGTGTGACTACGCCGCCGTGGACAGCAGCAGCCTCAAGAAGCACCTGCGGATACACTCTGACGAGCGGCCGTACAAGTGCCAACTCTGCCCCTACGCCAGCCGCAACTCCAGCCAGCTCACCGTGCACCTGCGCTCCCACACAGGTAGGTCCCTCACCTGGCAGTCTCGGGGCTTTATTCTTGCCCCAGTCTCTTCACCTTTGTTCACTTTAAACACAAGCAACTTAAATGACAGTGTGGTAGAAGTAATGGAATTTGGCATTTCCATGATTGTGAGGCTTGCCCTTTTTTTTTGGCCAGGACAAAAACTTTGAGTAAAATATAAAACCCATCTCTCAGTCGTAACTTGACTACATGGAATCCAGCTGAGGATGGGTACCCAACACAGCAGCCAAGAAGCAAAAGATGTGTCTCAAATAAGTCTGACCTGTAAACTAGGGGATCCAGTGATTTAATCTATATTCTGCATGGCTTCAGAAATGTAGCAAAATCAGTTGAATGTAATAGTCAGACTACTAGTTCTAGAAACTTCCCTTTGTGGGACCTCACTGAAATGATAGGACCAATTCATCAAGACACAGAAAAACAGAGATTGGGATATTCATAAAGGAGGCTCATAAGAGAATTTTCAATGCATTCGTGGAAGATGGCAAGCGGATAGGAATTTGCTGATGTTTCAAAGTGAGTACAGAAAGCTGTGTCCCAGCAGGCAAAATTAGAAGCAGCCACAGAGCTGAGAACCAGCCTTCCCAGCCAATGTCTGAATGCTCGGAGAGCTCTGGACTGGGGACTGGCATGTAGACAGCCAAGGCCACAAAGCTCGGTGGCGAAGCCAAAGCCCCTTGGCAAAACTGCCAACCACCCCAGTAGCAGGTGAAACCCACGGCATCTGTCTAATCAAACCAGTCTACTCTTCCTAAATATAAGTCAACCAAGGATTATCAATTATTTGCAGGAAATGAGTGAAATAAAATGAGCCAAGTCTAACAAATAACAAATCCTTGAAGCAACAGAGTACTTGGGTAGGAGACAAGAATTTTTACATTCTAATTGGTGTCTACCTGCTGGCAGATGTTACATCTAAGTAGGGCTCTATGAAGAGATAGGACAAAGAGGTATGAATTAAAACTAAGGTTGCTAGCTATAAAACTTCCCAGAGATTAGGGGGGAAATTGGGTTGGGGAACTGAGAATAAGGAGCTGGAATTCTGGTTTCTGACCGGGTCTAGGAAGGAAAGAAAATAGAAGTGGACAAAATCAAATAAGAAATTCTATAATTCTAAGAGGCTAGGTAGAAGAATGAAAAGGCTCATAAGCTGCCAGTTAGGATAAAGGCAGTTGGCAGAGGGGATCTGTACCCAGAAAGGCAGGGTAGTATTGGCTCCCACAGCAGTGGAACAGTGTCTTCCAAGTTGGGAAGTGACTTTGAGCTGAGAATTCTATACCCAGTGAAACTATCTCAAGTATGAGTGCAATAGAAAGATTGAGTAAAGGATTCAAGAATTTACTCCCAACCATCATGTTAGTGGAAGTTATTTGAAAATTAACGAAGGGAGAAAAAATCTGGCATGAGATATTTGTGTCACTATCTGAATATAGCTAACTGGGATTGCAGCAAAGAGAAATATCAGGATGATACTTGTACAGAAGAGAGAAAATTAGAAATTCAGAAAATCCATTTTAAAAACTCCACATAAAAGGTTACATAAGCAACTGAATGATTTCTGAAATTGTAAGATTCTTTATTGAAGAAATGTAGTCCAAGAAGCAAGCTATAAAATGTGACCCAAAGTAAGCATGTAAGAAAAGAGACCAATTAGCTGGGTGTGGTAGCAGGCACCTATAGTCCCAGCTACTTGGGAGACTGAGGCGGGAGAATCACTTGAGCCCAGGAGTTCAAGGCTGCAGTGAGCTATGATTGTGCCACTGCATTCCAGCCTGGGCAACAGAGCAAGACCCTGTCTCAAAAAAAAAAAAAAAAATTGGTAGTGACACTATCCACTGGCCCAGATGTGATAGTGGCCCTATGAGGCAGTGGTTGTAATTGTGGTGTACTATTTGGCTGTGCTGAATGTCACATTCCAATTCACAATTTAAATTATTTGTAGTTTGATTCTGAAGATCCGAAAACAACTAAAGTTGGGAATTCACAAGACAGAATGGAAATGATTTTTTGAGCTTAAATGTGGAACTAAAGCTACTCCTAACAACAAGTGAGGAGTCCAGTGTAAAGAAGAGGGAATCCTCAAAGAACCCCTCAAGCCGATGGACTAAGATGTGAGGCTGTAGCCAGCTTAGAGGCAGCATTAGAGGAAGAGCAAGACACAGTCATCCCAACACAGCCGGAGGCTGGGGACGGGATCTGTGTATCGTGACAGCCTCCAAGACAGCAGAAAGCCCTTAGCAATGCCTCCGGGGAATGGGACTCTAAATCAGAGAGGAGGCTGTGGCTTTTCATTACTGGTCCCCAGCTCCTGCTGCCATATTCATGTTTTAATTTTGTAAATTCAGTCTATAGTTATAAAACTAAAACTTTAATAATACAACCCAATAAACTGACGACATATAGACTAAATGCTATCATCACTATGTTCCTAAATCTTAGCTTGATTTGGAACAGTTGTGTGTAACTTAAATCTCTCCTATGTTCAATTCTGAGAAGTCAAGTTAAATGAGAATTTAGATTTCAAACTGAAATGTCCAGAGTGTGGACTTGGGTGCTATAATGTGGGTTCAAATCCCTGCTGTTTCACCGAGGTCAATTAACTTGACCTCTCTAATCCTCACTTGCCCCATCTGTAGAATAGGGGTAATGATACCCCCTCACAAGATTGCGAGGATTGTGGGAGTTAATACACACAGTAAGTGTTGTCATTATTAGGAGATGGCAAGTAGTCAGAATTCAAAGGACCCAACCATCCCATCGTGGCCAGGTGTGCTGACAAGGGTTGGGGAGGGGGGTCTGTTTGCCTGCCTGCTCTAATGGAAACACACCTTCCGTTGCTAGGGGACACCCCCTTCCAGTGCTGGCTCTGTAGCGCCAAGTTCAAAATCAGCTCGGACTTGAAAAGGCACATGATCGTGCACTCGGGGGAGAAGCCTTTCAAGTGCGAGTTCTGCGACGTCCGCTGCACCATGAAGGCGAACCTCAAGTCGCACATCCGCATCAAGCACACCTTCAAGTGTCTGCACTGCGCCTTCCAGGGCCGGGACCGGGCCGACCTCCTGGAGCACAGCCGGCTGCACCAGGCCGACCACCCCGAGAAGTGCCCCGAGTGCAGCTACTCCTGCTCCAGCGCGGCCGCCCTGCGCGTGCACAGCAGGGTGCACTGCCAGGACCGTCCCTTCAAGTGCGACTTCTGCAGCTTCGACACCAAGCGGCCCAGCAGCCTGGCCAAGCACATCGACAAGGTGCACAGGGATGAGGCCAAGACGGAGAACCGGGCCCCGCAGGGCAAGGAAGGGCCCAGAGAGGGCGGCGCCCAACACGTGGCCAAGATAGTGACCCAGAGGGCCTTCCGCTGTGAGGCCTGCGGTGCCTCCTTTGTCAGGGATGACTCTCTGAGGTGCCACAAGAAGCAGCACAGTGACCAGAGTGAGAACAAGAACTCGGACTTGGTCACCTTCCCACCCGAAAGCAGTGCCTCCGGGCAGCCGGGCACCCTGGTCTCCGTGGGCCCCCTCGAGGCTTCCCTGGAGCCCAGCAGGGACCTCTAGCTCCGCCAAAGAGGATCGTCCGCTCTTGGGGATTCCAGACAAATGCCCTTACCCGGCCCTCCCAGGCGAGGCCGTGGAGCCAGACTTAGGGCTGCTCCAACTTCAGAGCCTCCAGGGCCACGGCTGAGGTGACAGTGCTGTGAGGACAAAGCTGTGCTGTGGAGATACTTCTCCACGTTGCCGTCTTCCCTCCAAGAGTTATCTAAGCAAAGCGACTTGGTGGTTCAAAGTTGGGGTCCGCTGAGCAATGCTCTGTCCCGGGTACATAGCTGCTTCGTGATGGATTCCAACTTTAAAACTGATCCATCCCTGATGGAATTAAACCAGGTAGATGACATAGAAAACTTCTCTCTAGTGGGAAGGGCTGGGTGAGGAAGGGGATACACAGAGGATCTGGGGTGGCTGGAGGAGGTTCTATTTCTTAACCTGGGTGGTGGTTACGAGTGTTTGCCTTGTACATTTGTGGTTTCTTATCTGTTGTCTTACAATAAAGGCAACCTCATGGTATTGATAGAACGATGTAAAAGGAACACTCAAGTCTCCGCATTCCTCCGCAGACAGGTGATGGGGGGTTCTCCATCCCCACCTCATCCAGTAACTTCATTGTGTAAGTGCACGTGGGCTTTCTCTATGAGTTAGTGCTGCAGCTAAGCGAGATACACAGTATGATCTGTAGGTGGCGCCAAAGGTCAAGCTAACACCAACCCAGCCTGTGATTGCGAATTGTGGAGTTCAAGATCCCGAATATTTTCATTCATGAAGAAAAGCCCAGGGAGCCCTGGGCAGTTGGTTCTGGAATATGATGTGTGGGTCAGCCTCAGACCAGCCTCTCTTTCATCACAGACAGCCTTTAGTGTTGGAACCAACCAACAACTGAAAATCCAACCTTCTCGCAGATGGACCTGTACTTGACTGACGCTTAGGACGCGATGGAATCTGAGTGGATATATCTTATCCAAGTTGCTTTGTTTGCTCTACTCGGGCATCTTTTTTTCAAATACTGCCTTTTTTAAAAAAAATATAAATTCTTGTGTGCCCTCAAGCTAAAAATCTATGCTTTTAAAACATTAAATAGATCTGCTGTTCTTGGTAAACTAGGAAAAAGAATATGAAAACAAACTTTTATAGACCTTATACAGGAGAATATCTCATTTATGAAATAGAGGTACATAGCTTATTTTGTTAATGACAGTTTGGACAAATCCGACTTCATTTAAGTTTTGCATCAGGTGGATGGTAGCATATTGTCGAATCTCTATGGTAAGAAGAAAAGATTAAAACGATAGCAGGAGCCCCATGATAGAATCCATCACTGCTTGCTTTGGAGTGTTTCTGATCAGAACAGTGTGTGGTTACTGAAGCCTTGTGCTATTGTACAGATTCTATTGTTACTTTTCTGCTGTCTGTCATGAGTCTTATCTGTGTTTCTGTTCTAGAAACTGAAGGGTTGTTGACCTTTTAAGTGGGAACCCATAGATCGAAACCTTGTGCTTCTGGTGTTATTGCTCTTCAGATAAACAGGAAAGATATTTTTGTTAAAGAAAGCATTTTTGTTAACAGCTGCGTGGACTTGAAGGGTTTTAGATCCAACCTGGTATCTCCTAGCAAACCTGGATTTCCAATAGAGCAGAGGTGAGCAAAAAACTTTGGGCTAGACATTAAATGTTTCAGGCATTGGCAAGCCATAAGTGTCTCACGACTACTCGGCTCTGGTTTTAGCACAAAGGCAACCACAGATTGCAAGAAAAAGAATGTGTCTGTGTTCCAATAAAACTTTACAAAAACAGGTGGTAGGCTGGACTCAGCCCAGGGTCTGTCGTGTGCCAAACCCTGCTATGGAGTGTTTTGATCTGAATTAGCAGTTGTGACTATGGGACACATTAAAAGAGACCAAACTTTCTGGCAGAGACGTAAACGGGATTTGCACAAAGCTGAGAATGTAGTTCAAGAGAATAAAGTGGCCGAGTTAGGATTTAAAAAAAAAAAAAATTAAGAAAGGAATTGAGAACTCAGGATTCAGAGAAACTTGGGCTAAGAAGGAAATCTAGGACAAGGAAACTTCTAGGAGTAGGGGTTGGTCGGTTTTAAACCTATTTTTTTGGCAAGGAAATTAGAAGGTGGCAGTGGGTGGGATTAAAATCATTCAGGAGGTAGAGGGTGAACTGGCTAAACCTGCTGGAATGAGACCCAAAATACACAGGCAGTCACCGAATTGAAGTGAGAAACAGTCTTAATAGCAAGGGGTTGCTGACATGGTGCAGACCAGAATGGCAGTTTCTATACCAAGCTCGATTTGCAGAGTCGGTTTGCATCTGGAATGGGAGACCGACCAATGAATGTGTTTGCAGTTTGACTTCACCTGGTCCCAGGTGTCAGCAAACTTTCTCGGTGAAGGGCCAGACAGTAAATGTTAATTCTGCCAGGCCTGCTCCCTGGCAGCTCTGTTCCCTTCTGCTGTTGTGCCCGACTTCTCCACTCTGCCATTGCAACTATGGATTTAGCTGTGTGCCAATAGCTTCATTTAAAAAAAAAAAATGGTTTGGAAGGCCAGTTTGCTAACCCCTGAACACAAGCACCAGGGTAAGTGGGTCATGAGTAAAAGGCAAGGGGGAGGCATTAAGAACCCGAGACTTCTCAGGGCACAGTGGTGCACGCCTCTAGTCCCAGCTGCTCAGGAGTCTGAGGCTGCAGTGAGCTATGATGATGCCATTACACTCCAGCCTGGGTGACAGTGAGACACTGTCTCAAAAAATTTCTAGGGATGAATGTATGAGTTAACTTGGTGGTGGTGAACCTGCAAGGGGATTTCAGCCTAGGTCCAGTTGCATACAGTTATTGAGACGAGGATTGCCGGGGAAGAAATGAACCTTGGGAGAATGGGAGCAGCTGCGTCTCTAACAGAGATCTGGGCTTTTTAAGGAGGGGCCGGTGCCTTGGGCAGGTTGAGGGGGGATGGTGAGTCCTGGCTTGGGAAGTCTGCACTGGGGCCTTCAGGATCTCAACTCCTTTGTCTTGTAGAAGATCCATCATTTCTGGGAAACAACTCAAAAGTTCAAGTAGTTAAGGGAGAGGATTATAAAGACCATATAGGGGGTCATTGAAATTTGTTCATGGGGCTGGTTATACCACAGATGTGTTCCAGGTCAGGTCCTGAGGAAAGAATGGCTCCTTGTGGCCTTCATTCAGATCAGCTATAAAATCGGTGAAGAATCCAGAAATCAAGGGGGCACGTTTTTGCTTCTCTGATTAAGGTTTCTTGCTGCCTTCTGGACACTATGGAACATGGGTTTTTAATTTGTTCCTGTATTAAGCTACTTCCATGAAAAAGCCTGGGCCCCAATTACTGATGCCATAGCGACTCAGTGACACACTGGAACACTCAAGTCCTGACTCTGAGCCAGGTGCGGTGCACAGAACTTGGCCTGTGCGCACCGGTTTAGTTCTCCTGGGTGCTGCTGCTGTCCTGAGCTGGGACTCGGGGGAGGCACTAGCCTCGGGCACAAGACTTATGGGAGCATCAAAAACCTCAGTCATCGACTATTTTAATGCAGTATCTTAAAATCGGCAAGCTATGGCCCTGTGGGTCTGTGGCTTTAAAGTTTTATCAGAAGTTGGCCTGCGAATAGGCGGCAGGCAGGGCCGTGCAAGTGTGGAGTTGGAGCTGATGTTTTGCTCCTTCTGGGTTTCTTTTGCATTAGTTTGAGTTTTTAAAAAATTGTATTATGGTATTTACTTTGATTTGCTGAAGTTGAGGACATCACCATAAACTTGTGCCTGAGGCCACCGCCTCTCCCACCACACCTAGTCCCTGCCCCTCTTTCAAATGCGGAAACTGAAGCATGAAGGGGAAGAAACTTCCTAAAAATGAAACAATATTGCCCTGTAACAGATCTGGGCTGGGTTGATGACAGAACAATCCTAAGGAAGAGATGCCTTTTTAAAATATTTAGCTGGCAAAGGCTGTATGTGTTCAATGTGATGGCTTGGTATCCATGTTCCTTGTGGAATGGCCACCACGGATTAGCAACCGTCACCACCCATGCTGGGCCTTAGATCCCAGAACTTGTTCATGCCTAACTGAAACTGTGTACCCTCCGACTCCCCAGCCCCTGGCAGCCACCCTGAGAAGCCACCTTATGTTACAAGCTAATGGAAAAGGTGGGAAAACCCTGCCTCATCCAGTTAGAGATGGATGGCATCTGATTCTCAGTTTACTCATCTATAAAATGGGCACTTGACCTAATGGCAAAATCTAGCTTAACAAAACAGGAGTCAGCTTACCTTTGTGTCACTTGTTTTATGAGGAGAATAACCAAGAACTAGCACCAAGAACTAGGCTTACATTTGGCAGGGACCTCGGCTGGCTTCTTCCCCCACACCCACCCCGCCCCACATCTTCAACCGGGACAGAAGGGAGTGCCCCTCCCCCTTAACGCTGCTGGAAAGTTGCACACAAACTTCTCACCATCCCACCCAGTCACGTGCTTCAGCTCTGCAAAGGACTCCAGGAAGCAGATCCCTCTGGAGTGGGCTGTGCTGGTTGCAACCTGGAAGGAAATGCTGGACCAGTGAGTGTCCTCTGCTCTCTGGGCAGTAATGTGGGCTCATTAAAGGTTAGAGGTGGCTTTTCTATGCAACACCTGGCACAGGTACTGGAGACCCTGATGTATTCCTTACTCAGGCATTTCCGACTCATCGGGGCTTTATTGGGACCACCTCTGCCTGCTCCTTGTGTGTGTGAGCCCGTCACAGTCTTCCAAGGTCGTCCGCACCTCTAGCCCGGTGGTTCTCCACCATGCCTGCCTGCTGCGGTCCCCTGGGAGGCTCCTTGGTACTTGAAATCTCTCTCTGGAGAAAGGGGCCTGGGCATTTGTACTGTCTCAAGTTCCACGGGTGATTCTAATATGTAAGCAGGGTGGGAAGAGCTGCATTGGTGGAGGAAGCTGGGCCATCTTCGCGGGCTGGTGCCGGTCACAGAAGGCCTTGCATTTGGGGCCCTGCCCTTGGTTGCACACTCTGCTGTCGCCATATTGAAATATTTTCCTCCAGGAGACAAGGGTCTCCCTCTGTCGCCTGGGCTGGAGTGCAGTGGCACGATCATAGTTCACTGCAACCTCGAACTCCTCAGCTCATGTATTGAAATTCTTAATTTTTTTAGATAAGGGGTCCTGCATTTTTATCTTGCATCAGACTCTGCAAGTTATGTAGCCATGTTTTCTGAAGGAAGAGAAGAGAACCTACCAAAGAAGGAAGTCTGCCTGCATCACGGGTTAGCTGGAAAGGGCCTTCACCCCCTGAGATCAAGACTCCTGCTTGGGGTTGGCCAGCCAAGGCTCTGGGTGGGAGGAACAAGCAGTGGAAACCACGGATACTCAAACACGTCCCCGTGCAGACCTCACAGGGAAAAGGCATTTGCCTTCGCTCTTGCAAGGAAAGACTGAGCTGCAGAGACGTAACTTGCCCAGAGTTGCAGCTGGTGCAGGAGAGCCCAGGCCAAGTGTCCCAGACTCCAGTGCCCAAGGTCTGACTCTCCGCCAGCTTCCTCAGTCCAACCCTCTGGCAGAGGCAGAGGGTTCAGGGACAGAACCATTTGAGTTCTAAGTATGGAGGCAGAAAAAGGAAAAGGTCTTTTTTGCAAGCATGGAGAGGTCTATAGTTGCATGGGAAAGAACTTGAAACATGGTATCATTAGATCGGAGAAAGAGCCCCTGAGCTGTCCACGCCCTGTGGCAAGTGTTGCAATAATGACCAACGTGTTCCCCCAACGTAGGTAACAAAGCTGTAAATTTTACTTAAATGCTGATCTTTGGTAACTAAACTTAAGCTTGTAAGAAGCCACTCTCAGGAGTCACTCAGAATCTGTTTATACCCTACGTGCAGCTTGAGATGTTTCTATTTTAACAGAGGTAGAATGAAGGCGTGAGAGAAGCCTGTCAGGATTAGAACCCATGTCTCAGGCCTCTGAGGCAGTGCTCCTTCTAAATACCCTATGCCAGGGGTCCCCAACCTATGGTGAGTTGTATAATTATTTCATTATATATTACAATGCAATAATGGAAATAAAATGCACAATAAATGTGATACACTTGAATCATCCTGAAACCATCTCCCCCTACTTCCCCACCCCTCCCTACCCCCATCCATAGAAAAATTGTCTTCTATGAAAATGGTCCCTGGTGCCAAAAAGGTTGGGGACCACTGCCCTATACCACTTGCTTAGGAGACTTGGGCTAAGATGGAGTTCATTATGTCTTGAGTCATGGACCCCTTTGGTCGTCCAGTGAAATCCATGAATCCCCTCACGGTGATGTTTGGAAGAATGAAACAAAATGCACAGGTTTGCAAAGAAATATAATTACATTAAAATAGTTACCAAAATATTTGAAGTAGCAATGAGCACTAGCGGTTTTCAAGATATCACAGCCATGGTATTATACGAAAATGTCTGATTTTTTGTTGACTAAAGCACAGGTCCGGCTAATGCTGCCGTCATTTGGTGCCTACGTCCAAAATTGACAGAAATGCTAGATTTAAACTGGAGGCTAGTGAAACTAAAGATTCATTTTTCCCCCCATCCAAGTCCCTGGACTCTCAAAATTCCATCCATGGTTTTCTTAACCTCATGTTAAGATCTCTGATGTTAAAGGAGTATCTGGGGTCTGGTTTTCTTGGTAAAATTTAGACTTGCAGTTGCTTCCATTATAACCAGATCAAGTAGCACCAGCATTTGAATATTTGCACCCTCAAAAAAAAAACACAAAAAAACAAATTGCACTTGGGAGGAATTCTTTCAACAGGGCCCTTTGTACAACCTTTGTACAGTCCTTTTATGATAAGCCACTCTGAAGATGGCCCAGTCCTCATGTGTTAGTTTGAGAGACTTTGGCATCTATTAATAGAAAGCAGACAATCCTACAATTCTGAAGGCATTGGACACACTCATGTGCTTTCTCTCTCCTCTGCTGTGTGGTGTATTTCTTGAAAGGTCACAAAAGACTGACACCAGCCCAATGCTAAGGGCAGGGTTTTACCCAGAGCTGGGAAGATAGCGCGTGATTAACAGAGCAGTTGATTGCAGTATCTAGCCCAGTGTCATCGGCACTGGTAAGCATCATTTCAGTCAATTGTCCCTTTATATATTTAAGAGAAATTGACTGTAGGTGTAGACAACTCTAGATTTTGAGAAAAAGTAAATACATTTGCCTCTACTTTGTCCATTTTGTCTTCAGTTGCGAGAAGACGTTTCTAGTATCAATGTTTGAGGGAATCAATGGCGCACCTGTCATTTAGAATTTTTTTTTGTCTTTGAAGAATCTTTATTCCAGATACTCCTCGTTTCTTCACTAACCCAAGCCTGGTCTGTAGCCCAGGGATGGACGCGCTTTTTTGTAAAGGACCAGATAGTGAATATTTTAAGCTTTGTGGGCCGTTACGGTCTCTGTTGCGACTGCCCTTATAAGTGGGCAGAAAACAGCTGTAGACGGTAAGTAAATGAATGGGGTAGCTGTGGTCCAGTCAATCTTCATTTATGGACGTTGAAATTTCATATAATTTTCATGTGTCACAAAATGCATTTCGTTGAATTTTTCCCGCCATTTAAAAATCTAAAACCCATTCTTAGCTCATGGATTGTACAGAAGCAGGTGGTGGGTTACCACTGGGGAAACTGGGTGAAGCGCACAAAGGATCTTTCTGGTTTACTTCTTATAACTCACATGAATCTACAATCATCTTAATAAAAATTTCAATTCAATAATAGGTCATTGGCTGGAGTTGGCCCAAGGGCCATAGTTTGCTGACCGCAGCTCTAGCCAGTCAGAGCAGCTAATGAAAATATGGTACTCAATTTTAAACTGCCATTCTTTTTTTTTTTTTTTAGGATTTTTATTGATATATGTTAATATTTATGGGGTACATGTGATATTTTGTTACATGCATAGACTATGCAATGATCAAGTCGGTACCTGGGGTATCCATCATCTTGAGCATTTATCACTTCTATGTGTTGGAAACATTCCAGGTCCTCTCTTCTAGCTGTTTTGAAATATACAATACATTGTTAATTATAATCACCCTACTCTGCTATGGAGCATTAAAACTTATTTCTCTATCTGTGTGGTTGTAACCATTGACCAACCTCTCTTCATTCCCCCGACCCCACCCACACACCCTTCCCAGCCTCTGGTGACCATCATTCTACTCTGACCTCCATGAGATCAACATTTTTAGCTCCCACATATGAGAGAGAACATGCAGTATTTGTCTTTCTGTGCCTGGCTTATTGAACTTAACATAATGACCTTCCGTTCCATTCATGTTGCTGCAAATGACATGATTTCATTCTTTTTATGGCCGAATAGTATTCCATTCCACAGCACCCCCCCCACACACACACACACACACACACACTTTCTTTTCCCATTCGCCTGCTGGCGCACACTTAGGTTGAGTCTGTGTTCTGGCTGTTGCAAACAGTGCTGCAACAGACATGGGAATTAAACTGCTCTTATTAGATCATTTTTGACGTGAACACAATGTTTGAGTATGATTTTTTCTGATACATGTTATTCCCAGTTACTGGTTTGTATATCACAGCTCAAATACAAAAAGCCTTTGCCACTAGCTGTGGGCATATTTAGAGGCAGTAGTGTTTGTCAAGCATCTGAGTGATAGGAAATAAATTTACATTTGTCAAACATTAACTAGAAAACACATCTATCCTAAGAAAGCCACTTATAAAAACTGCATTCTTAAAATGCATTCTTTTAAAGTGATAAAACATGTACTTAAAGTGCCAGAGGATGTGCTGTAAAACGTCTCTTGTCACGGACCTTCATCTTCCCTTCCAAGAAGCAGTCAGCACAAGTAGTGTCCTGTGTGGCTATAGAAGTTTTGATTTAAAATTTGTCGTCATGGCTATTTTAGGGTCAGGTTAGCTGCCCAAAATGGTAATTACAGTACCTACCAGTGCTCGGAGCCGCACAAACATCTCAACTCCGTTCAGGAACTTTCCAACGCAAGTGATGCTGGCCCCATGTTACAGATGCGACTTCTGAAGGACAGAGTCGTCAGACACAGTAGGTGGCACTTCCTTTGCTGCCTCCCTCTGATGTCACAGCTCCCTTCTCCTCGCCCTGGCTCACCCCCGCACACCAAGCAGGGGTGACCCTTGTCTCCACCTTGTGAATGATGTTCCTCCACTCTCTCCCTTCTCTGCTTCCTCCATCTGCACGTGTGCCCCATCTGAGACAGCCATGCAATGCTGGGCTCCTGCGGGGTCGCTGCAGAGCCCTTAGAGACGCATTCCCACCCATCGTGATACGTTACCTGGGACCAGCTCATTGAAGATGTACAGTTGACCCTTGAACAATATAGGTTTGAACTGCATGGGTCCACTTATGTGTGGGGTTTTTTCCACCTTGGCCACCCTTGAGACAGCAAGACCAACCCCTCCCTTTCCTCCTGCTCTTCAGCCTACTCAATATAAAGATGATGAGAATGAAGAACTTTATGATGATCCGCTTCCACTTAATAGCAAATATATTTTTCTCATTATTTTATTAATGCTTTATCTAGTTTACATTATTACATAAGACGATAGTGTATACGTGTGCATATGTTAGACATAAAATATTGACTGTCATTCGTAAGGCTCTGGTTGACAGTAGGCTATTAGCAGTTAAGTTTGTGGGGAGTCAAAAATCATATACTGATTTTAGACTGCACAGAGGGTGGGCCCCCAATGTCTGCATTGTTCAAGGATCAACTGTACTAAGAATGAACTAACAATCTGTTCTTCTTGTTCCTTAAAATCATTCAAGATTTAAAAATTGTTCTTGGGCAAGCCAAGACTAGCAGGACACACATTTCCCTCACCTCCCTCTTCCTCCTCTATTAATAAAACTTGCATTTTTATATCCAGTGGGCATGGTTGACCATTAAAATGGACACTACCATGGGATGAACAGAACATGTACCCTGGCAGGGCCACCCTAACTCTGGAAAGCAGTGCCCTACTGCTTGTTGGTCAGAAGTGTTGGATAGCATATCAGTCAGCTATTGCTGAGATAATGTTGCATAACAAGCACCCCCCAAAACGCAGGGCTTTATAACAAGTGCTATTTTTCTGGCTTGTGGCTGATCAGGGCAACTCAGTTATAGGCTCTGGTTAAGTAGAAGTGGTTTAGGTTTTAGGTTGGGTGCAGGTCTATCCCTGGGATCTCCAATCACATTCTTCTTGGGTCAACGACGATCATGATTTTCTCATGACAGATCACAGAAGTGCAAGAGGCAACCAAACTCACAAAACTGTAAAGCTTCTGTTCACATCACATCCACTAACATTCCATGGCATAAAGCAAGTCCAGCGTCAAAGGGGTGGGGAGATTTTTGTCTGCAGTGAGAGAACTGTGCAAAGTTATATAGTGAAGGGCATGGATGTATAATCCTATCACAGGGAAGTAAAGAATTGGGACCGATAAGCTAATCCAGAGATCAGCAAACCAGTGCATGGGCTAAGTCTGGCCTGCCACCTGTTTTTGTGAATAGTTTTATCAGAGCCCCAGTCTACAGCTGAGAAAGTTACAGATTCACATGCAGTTGTGGGAAATATACAGAGACATCCCTCGTATACTCCACCCAGGTTTCCCCAGTGGTAGCCCATTTTTTTGTGCAACCTTTGAGCTAATGGTTTTTAGGTTTTTAAATGGCTAAAGAGAAAACTTTTGTGATACGAAAATTAAATTTGAATTTCCATACTATTTTAATATTGGAAATAAATGTCCATAAATATTTTATTGGAATACAAGCCACATACATTCATTTACCTTACCTATGGCTGCTTTAGGCTGCAAAGCCTAAAATATTTAGGATCGGGCCCTTTACAGAAAGGGCTTGCCCACCCTGCTCTAACCTACCACAGTTGGCATTAGAATGGCAACCGCTTGCCCTTGTTTGGGGAACACCACGTGCCAGACATTCTTCTCAGTGCTTTACCTTCCTTAAGTCGTGGCGTCATTGCAAGAATTGTATGGAGGAGGCTCTCCCATCCCCATGTTACACGTGAGTCAGCTGTGGTCATGCAACTTGCCCAGAGTCACAGCGGTAGTAAGTGGTGGAGCCAAGACTCAAACCCAGGCGGCTAGACCCGAGGTCCCGCAGCATTAACCCCGGGGCTGTTCCACGTCTCTGCTGCACCCCAGTGAAAATGAGACAAGTGATTTTAAGTGCTCTGTGTACTGGACAGCAGATGAATTTCGGCATAAAAATTTGTCAGGTGAGGAATGTACCAGCAACCCCAGAGCCCCACTTAAGAGGGCCCTTAAGTTCTCTGTTGGAATTCTATTCATCTTTTAGTGCCTGCTTCAATGCCACCTCCTAATCCTGCCCTAACCAGAAGTACTTTGCCTTCTTTCCCTAGCAGACAGTAGCTCTCCTCCAATCCTGCTTTTGGTTTGTTTCATTTGTTTCTTTCAAGTTGTCATCGTTTTGCTCATCTTCCTCTCCACTGGGGATATAGACCCTGTGGTGGTCAGGTCGGTGCTAGGTTGTATAGGCAGCCAGCATCTTCCAGATTTGCATATGAAGTATATAAGATACCAACGTGGTATTTGTTGCAATCGGGAATTGCAAAACTTTGCCTCTGGTGTCTACGTGGTTTTGTGGTTTCATGTAATGAAACGTCCCGGTGCTGAGTGGCTTGTTGGTACTTGAGGCTGGATGAGACATTTGAAAGGTAAACCACTTTCTGGTATTGAAAATGCTCTGTCCTTAAAAGCTATCAATCTTGTAAAGTTTTGTTTTCTTATTACAAAAGCAACATGAGGTCACTAGAGGAATCATAGAAAAGCAAGATAAAATTTAAAATGTAGAATCCAGTCGTTGCAGCGTCTTGGTATCAGGGGCACCTCCAATTCAGAGGCAGGTAAGGACCTTGCAGTTTTTCCCTTACTGTAAATACTGTGATGAAAAGCTTTTTAGAAAACTGTGGAGTGCATCTTTATTTCCTGAAGATGAACTTCGAATGTAGCATGGAAATTCAGAGCCCAAAGGCTGCAGTCAAGTTGCTTGGTTTGATTTCTGACTCTGTCATTTTATTAGCTGCATGACCTTGGTCTTATTACTTAAGATCTCTGTGCCTCATTTTTTTTAAGTCTATAAAATGGGGATAATCATAGTGTGTGTCTCTTAGAGTTGTGAAGATTGAATAAGTTAATATATGTAAAGAGCGAGAACAGTTCCTAGCACATAAGCAGCCCAGATCAAAAGCTAGCTAATTATGATTTATACCTTTAAATGAGTAGTTACTAACTGCAGGCAATTCTAAATTACCCATGCCTGCTAGGAGGTATAGGCGTTTAATACCCAAATCTTTTATATGTTGCTTTGGAATTAATTGCATAACTTTCTATTGGATTTACTTTGCTAATTTTAACTTCTGATGCTCATACTTGAATTAGTGTTAGGGAAAACCTACACAAATCTTGCCATTTCTCCCCTTGTCTTTGGTCAAATAAAAAATCTGTGTACTTTGTAAATAAATGGACATGATATAAATAAAGCAGACAAAATAGATAGAAATCATCTATTACCAAGAAAATTTAATCCCATAGCCAGAGACTGTTTGGTGAAAGAGAATTCTTATACTCTACTGGGGGAGATTTATCAGAGGGCAATTTATTAATAGTAATAGCTACCAAAATATAAAATGTGAGGCTGGGCGTGGTGGCTGACGCCTGTAATCCTAGCACTCTGGGAGGGCGAGGTGGGAGATGGTCTTGATTTCAAGATCAGTCTGAGCAAGCACAAGACCCTGTCTCTACAAAAAATAGAAAAATTAGCTGGGTATTCTAGCACACACCTGTAGTCCTGGCTTGGGAGGCTGCGAGAGGAGGATCACGTGAGCCCAGGAGTTAGAGGTTGCAGTGAGCTATGATGATGCCACTGCATTCTAACTGGGGTGACAGAGCGAGACCCTGTCTCCAAAAAATTAAAAAATTAAAAATCATATATAAAACGTGAATCCCCTTTGACACAGCAATTCTACTTATAGAAATTTCCCTCGTGGAATTATTTTGGTTAAATGTGTAAATGCGTATGTGCAAGGATGTTCAGAGCAGCAATGTCTAGAAGAGCAATTAGTGGGTTACAACCGAAATTTCTGTGAGGACAGGTTCGGTCAAATTCGGCTGCAGCTGCGTGGCGGGTGACCACACAAGTCTTAGAAAGGTAGGATTGACCCCTGTTTGTTGACTTGGAGTGCGAGTGAAGGTCAATTATTAAGTGAAAAAAAAGCAAGTTGCAGAGCAGTCTGGAGTGTACGATACCCATTGTTTTAAAAAGAAGGTCCGTGTGCAGGTATCATCTGGAAAGGCATGAATAACTTTAATGGTGGCTCCCTGTGGTAAGTGACGCTGACATGGAGAGAGAAGGGGCGCTTCTACTCTACTGCCCTTCTGTCTGGTAGGCTCTTTACAACAAGCAACTGTTGCCTAAATAACAAAATCAGCCTTTAAATTTATCTGCCAGGTTCTTATTTATTCACTTTGATGTCCATGTTCTAAAGATATATGTTAATTTAAATGTGTAAAATCCTTTGGGCCAAGCACGGTGGCTCACGCCTGTAATCCTAGCACTCTGGGAGGCCGAGGCGGGCGGATCGCTCAAGGTCAAGAGTTCGAAACCAGCCTGAGCAAGAGTGAGACCCCGTCTCTACTAAAAATAGAAAGAAATTAATTGACCAACTAAAAATATATACAGAAAAAATTAGCCAGGCATGGTGGCACATGCCTGTAGTCCCAGCTACTCGGGAGGCTGAGGCAGGAGGATCTCTTGAGCCCAGGAGATTGAGGTTGCTGTGAGCTAGGCTGACGCCACGGCACTCACTCTAGCCTGGGCCACAAAGTGAGACTCTGTCTCAAAAAAA
>CAUYPO010035934.1:0-27379 GCA_963574435.1 Cheirogaleus major
AATGTTTAGGTTACAAATATTGCCTTTGCCCCACCTGAGTAAGAGCTTCAAGCGTGTCCATCCCCAGATGGTGCGCACTGCATTCATTAGGTGTGAATATACCCATCCTTTCCTCCCCCCTCCCACCTGCCTGACACCCGAAGAATTTTACTACTATCAGTGCATGTAAGTGTTGATCTATAAGTTTCTATTTAGTAGTGAGTACATACGGTTTTTGTTCTTCTATTCTGGTGATATTTCACTTAAAAGGATGATTTCCAGTTCCATCCAGGTTGTTATAAAAGGTATTAGTCCACCATTTTTTTATGGCTGAGTAATACTCCATGGCATGCACCTATCACATTTTATTGATCCACTCATGTATTGATGGGCACTTGGGTTGTTCCCACATCTTTGCAATTGTGAATTGTGCTGCTATAAACATTTTAGTGCAGATGTCTTTTTTATAAAATGTCATTTTACCCTTTGGGTAAATACCTAATAGTGGGATTTCTAGATCAAATGGTAGGTCTACTTTTAGTTCTTTGAGGTATCTCCATACTACTTTCCATAGAGGTTGTACTACTTTACAGTCCCACCAGCAGTGTATGAGTGTTTCTATCTCTCCCCATCCACACCAGCATCTGTTGTTTTGGGACTTTTGGATAAAAGCCATTATCACTGGAATTAAGTGATATCTCATTGTGGCTTTGATTTGCATTTCCCTGATGATTAGAGAAGTTGAGCACTTTTTTCATACACTGATTGGCGATTAGGATAATCTTCTTTTGAAAAGCTTCTGTTTGTGTCTTTTGTCAACTTTATAAGGGGGGTGTTTGATGTTATCTTGCTGATTCACATGAGTTATTTGTAGATTCTGATTATTAGCGCTTTATCAGATGTATAGCATATGAATATTTTCTTTCATTCTGTAGGTTGTCTATTTGCTCTTGTTTTTTGCTTGATTTTTTCCTTGTTGTGCAGAGCTTTTTAATTTAATTGGGTCCCATTTTTAAATTTCTATTGTTTTATTGTTGCTGTAATTGCCTTTTTGGTCTTCTTCATAAATTCTTTGTTTAAGCTGATGTCTATAAGAGTTTTTCTTATCTCTTCTTCTAGAATTCTTATAGTTTAATGCCTTAGGTTTAAGTCTGCTATACATCGTGAATTAATTTTTGTGAGAGGTGAGTGGTGGAGATCTCTTTTGGTTTTCTACACGTTTAACACGTTTACCTTTAACAATGGCAACAAAGAAAATAAAATACCTAGGAATATGTTTAACCAAGAAGGTGAAAGACCTCTACAGGGAGAACTACGAAACACTGAGGAAGAAAATCACAGATTATATAAACAAATGGAAAAACATATCATGCTCACGGATCGGCAGAATCAACATTGTTAAAATGCCTATACTACCCAAAGTGATTTATGGATTCAGTGCAATTCCCATTAATGTAACAACGTCATGTTTTGCAGATCTAGAAAAAATAATTCTATGCTTTGTATGGAAGCAGAAAAGACCCCAAATAGGCAAAGCAACGTTAAGCAAAAAGAACAAATTGGGAGGCATCATTTTACCAGACTTAAAGCTATACTACAAGGCTATAGAAATCAAAAAAAGCATGGTACTGGCACAAGAACAGAGACCTGGGCCAATGAATTTGAACAGAGAGCCCAGATATAAAACAATCCTCATATAGCCATCTGATCTTTGACAAAGCAGACAAAACATATACAGGAGAAAATAATCCCTATTCAATAAATGGTGCTGGGAAAATTTGTTAGCCACAAATACCAACTCTTTACTCAACAAAGAATACAATCTCAAATTAGACAGAAGATGTGTTGGAATTACTTTGGTTAGGTATTGCTTTTCACGTTCTTCTTATTGAATGCATGACTGATTTCTATTATCAGTCCAAATGATGCTTCAATCAGCCTGGGTCTTGACTGGCTGAATTTTTCCAATATATGGAACATGCCTTTTAATTATCTATAAAAAGAGTAAAGTTTTATTTATTTATGAAGAAATCCTACCTCCACAGTTACAGAATTCTTATTTTGGTAAAGATAGCTTGTGAAACACATTTTAGAGTGTTCATCATGCTTACTTTATTTCTACTCAACAGAAATCCTTCAGAGTTTATTGACATGAGTAGAGTTGGTTGCTCTCCCACTAAAAGGCCCAGTTTGCCATTTTTACTGTTATTTATTCTATGTCATCCTTAATTGCTAGCACTTTATAATACTTTCACTGAGCTAGCTTCCAGTGATTCCCACTCATTCTTTATTATAGTCTGTACTCTCTGGACCTAAAAAGGACTAACAGTTGCCAGTAGAAACCAGAAGAATAATTTATTAGTCTCTTAATTTAATTTTACATATATTACTAAGTCAGTACACTCTGACCTGAAGAATAAGCTTTCTACAGTGTAGGAATGGTCTTTATCGGAATTGTTTGTATTAGTATTTAAAGGCTTTTTTCCCTTTTTTCAAGTTTATGGCTATTTTCTTGATGGCAGAGGCTGCTAGCAATATGACAACTAGACAGGTAAAATCTTTAGTTTATGCAAACATTTACTTATTATTATTACCTATTATTAGAGATATCTTGTTTACTGTTGTACCCTCAGTAGCTTGCACATAGAAATGGCTAGAAAACTAAGTTCTTAATTAATAAGTGTATTGAGTACTGCATTATGAGTTATGGAGTATGTAAAATTGAGTACTGTGCTTGTAGTATTTGGGTGCCAGCAGCTCACGGTCTAATGGGACAGGCAAACATTTCATAAAGAGCTTTAAAATTTTAAGAAAATGAGAGATACTGTAGAAATGGCAGAGAGGGACCGATTTATTCCAATAGTGTTGTAAGAAAAAGCTTTATGGAAGATATGATGGTTCAGCTGGGTTTTTACGAATGCATAGGCCTTTGAAAGGCAGATACACAGAAGGCCAAAAGGTACTGCTGGTAGACAGAGGATACCAGTCAAAAGCAGGGAGGAAAAAAAGGGAAGCATAAATAAAGAAAACATGTCTAGAGGCAGCACACAAATCTGTGTGATTAGAGCATACTTTTATTATGTGGACCCCTATTTATATTTGGAAGATCATGCATAAAAATATTTAATAATAAAAATACTAATCTAATCTAATTTAATCTAATATAAAATTTAACACTCTCAGGCCAATGCTTAGTTTATAACTACAGCTCTGATGACACCCAATAAGTAATGAGGTATTTTATTCCGCAGGAGTTGTGCTAAGTTATTTATGTTCATCATATTAATATCACTGGTCAATCTTTCTTAAGATACAAATCTATTAACTCCATTTTGAATGTAAGGCTTAAAAATATTAAGTATCTTGCCCCAAATTAGAACAATCATGACTGGGACAAGATTCATATGTGGGTTTGGTTGATTACATAGACTGTGATGGATTTTCTATGATAGCAGAATGCCTTTGTTTTAATAGTGAAAACATGTGAGATGCAGGCACACTCATCTTTCCTAATATGGAAGTGATTTGAACAGTAAATTTTGCATATATGCGAAAATAAGTTTGGTCTTCATTTCTCAAATGCCATATGAAATTTAATCTTTAGTTAGTATTGATTCATAATCTCCTTTTAAATGTTTTGCTGTTGTTGCTATTTTTTGTTTTGATTTATATGATTTGTTACTATTCTCTCTTAAATTAAAAGAAAAAAACAATTTATCATAAGAGACTTTTATTTATGGAATTAATAAGGATCTTTGTAAAAAGTTGCTGTATTTATTCAAGTGAGTATCATATAAATTAAAAATGTGTCTTTTTATTGGACTAGCTATTTGTTTGTTATTCTTTAGTTTATTTATTTATTTCAGAGTATTACAGGGGTACAAATGCTTTGGTTACATAAATTGCCTTTGCACTGTGACCATTGCCCAGACAGTGCACATTGCATCTGTTAGGTGCTGGTTTACCCATCTCCTCCTTTCTCTTCCCACCTACCCGACACCCTATGAATGTGACTTCCCATATGTGCACATTAGTGTTGATCAATTAGTACGAATTTAATGTTGACTACATATGGTGTTTATTTTTCCATTCTTGTGATACTTCACTTAGAAGAATGGGCTCCAGCTCCATTCAGAATAAAATTGGTAGTTCATAATTTTTTATGGCTGAGTAGTATTCCACTGTATACATATACCACATTTTATTAATCTACTCATGTATAGATGAGCATTTGGGTTGTTTCCACATCTTTACAATTGTGAATTGTGCTGATATAAACATTCGAGTGCAGATTTTTTTTTTTATTGAATGTCTTTTGTTCTTTTGGGTAGATGCCCAGTAATGGGATTGCTGCATCAAATGGTGGTTCTACTTTTAGTTCTTTGAGGGATCTCCATACTACTTTCCACAGAGGTTGTACTAGTTTGCAGTCCCACAAGCAGTGTATGAGTGTTCCTATCTCTCTGCATCCACGTCAACATTTGCTGTTTTGGGACTTTTTGATAAAGGCCATTCTCACTGGAGGTAAGTGATATCTCATTGCAGTTTTTATTTGCATTTCCCTGATGATTAAAGATATTAAGCATTTTTTCATATGTTTCTTGGCCAGTAGTCTATTTTCTTTTGAAAACTTTCTGTTCATGTCCTTTGCCCATTTTTTAATGGGATTGTTTGGGTTTTTTCTTGATTTTCCTGGGTTCTATATAGATTTTAGTTAGCCCTTTATTGGGTAGATAGCATGCAAATATTTTCTCCCATTCTGTAGGTTGTCTATTCGCTTTAGTGATAGTTTCTCTGGCTGTGAAGAAGCTTTTTGATTTGATCAGTTCCCATTTATTTATTTTCATTGTTGCTGTCATTGTCTTTTGGGTCTTCTTCATAAATTCTTTCCCTAGTCCAATGTCTATAAGAGTTTTTGCAACATTTTCTTCTAGAATTCTTATGGTTTCATGCCTTAGGTTTAAGTCCGTTTTCCATCGTGAGTTGATTTTTGTGAGAGGTGAGTGGTGCGGATCCTGTTTCAGTCTTCTGCATGTGGCTGTCCGGTTTTCCCACCACCATTTATTGAATAGGGATTCTTTTTTCCAGTGTATGTTTTTGTCTGCTTTGTCAAAGATCGGATGGCTATTTGAAGATGGTTGAATTGTGCAGCTAAAAATAAAAAACAAGGGCAAAAAGAAAGCAAGGAGAACCAGTCTTCACTTTATTTACCTGATGTGATAGTAGTTTTCTCCTAATGTCCCAACTCTTTTGGGGTGTTATCAGCCCTTGATGTCATCTGGTTATAAACGTTATTGCTGAAACAGGACATTTTAAAGTAATACAAACATAGTTTATAGCATATCTCTAGAAAAGTACATGAAATGGAGATTCACTAAAGACCAAGTCTCTGAAATTTTTAATATACCACAGGCAATATTAGGAAAAAACCACCCAATTCTATCAGTTGTGGTAAGGAAATTAGTTCATTATAAATCTAAATATATAGATAAACCCTCCAATTTTATGGCCAGATAAAGTACAGTCAATTGCAGTTGCTATCATAAGCATTTGTGCGATAGACATTTAAATTGAAATCTATTCCACTCTGAATGGAAATATGATACACATGGCATGAAGACATTATAGAGTAGTGCTCTCAACACAGCATCATATTGAACCAGTAACTTTTTCAAGGTCATAGGAATTCTGTGTAGTGGGAATTCAAACCTGCGAAAATAAAAACATTTTATATTCCCCTGGGAAAATCTCTACTTAATTTCCTATTCAAAATAATGCCATTTGGAGATATTCATAAGGCTTTCCACAAAACTATCTTTCAAATAGTCTCTGTGGGGTACTTTACAAAGTAATAGAATTTAGCACTGCTCTCAGCTAGAGTAAGTCAAGGTCACCACTGTACTGAAATATGCTAAATGTAAAGTTCAGACAGAAAGATAAAAGAGTAGAAAATATGTGCACATGTATATATTTATATATATGTAGGTGTGTATGTATATACATATCTGAATATGAATATAAAGTCACAACTGAATTTCTCAGTTGACACCTTTATCTTCTCTTGGGATATGACAAAGCAATTTCTAGGTTATTGTTTACCTACCACTCTCAAGGTGACAAATAAAATGGGGCTTGGAGCAGTACTGCTCTTGTTGGTACACTCAGGATTTCCAGTAATATGATCTGCCTTTAACAATAGCAAAAATGTACCTGGCAAATTTTTTTTCCCCATTTTAAAGATGCAGGAATAAAAGTCTAATGTATGTGTATAAATTTGTTTGGACTTCTATAACAAATTACTATTAACTGGGTAGCTTATAAACAACAGAAGTTTATTTCTCAGAGCTCTGGAGGCTGGAAAGTCCAAGATCAAGCCACTGGCAGATTCAGTGTCTCCTAAGGGCCTGCTTTCTGGTTCACAGAGGGTATCTTCTAGCTGTGTCCTCACACGTGGAAGGGAAGAATGAGCTCTTTTACAAAGGCACTAATCCCATTCATTCATCAAACTTCCATCCTTATGACATAATTTCCTCCCAAAGGCCCACATCCTAATATCATCACCTTGAGGGTTACAATGTCAACATATGAATCTGGGTGAGACACAAGCATTCAGAGCATTGCAATATGGAATTTGTTTAATGATAGAAGTGAATGATGCCAATTTGGATTTGATAGTAAAATATCTCCACCTTTAAGCAACAGTTATTCAAATTATACAAATAATCCAGTGTATAACTTTTTCAGAACCTTATAAATCTACAGAGGAAAAGTCTCAATGCCATCAAATATATAAAATAAAAAGGATGTTGGCATGAAATTAATGAATAGATCTTACTATTGACTCTTGTCTCTGACTATCTTTCTTTCTAGCATTTTCAATCTTTTTCTATCCTAAATTCTGTCTCAATCTGCACTTATGTGCAGATTTCCCCACCTTAAAAACAAAAAACCTTTTTTTATCCCGTTTACATTCTTAAGCTACCATATTGAAAACAGTGCTAAGTATCTTGAAATTAGCAGCAGTGATACTAATGTATTTGAGTGATGTTAAACAGCTTTCAAAAGATTTTCATATAATTTCACTTTCATCTCATAGTAACCTTAAGTAGCTTTGTTAGTGTGTTCATTTGTCAAATGGGAAAGTAACAGTGAATAACAATTCCACAATTTTCTAACACTGAAAAGCTTTTAAATGACTAAGCCAGAACTTGAATATGAATCTTATTAGATTTTCAGTAATCACACACACACAAAATCAGTTGGATGATTTTGGGGGGATTACATTAAAAGAACAACATTAACTGACCTAATAATATTTTCATTCACTCTACATTTCTCTTTTTGGACAAAATGAAGGATTTCTGAAAGATAGACTTTACTGAAACAGATAAAGATTTTGCTGAAATGCATAGACATTAAAAGGCACTTATCTAATTTATCAACCTAGTGACACTATCAAAAAATGCAACTGGGTTTGGGGATTGTTAGTGATCTCATACTGTCTCCTAATGATCACACTTTTCTTCTACAATGTTCTTAAACCAGTGTATGTCTTCTAGAATTTTACCTGGGATTTGTGTCAAGTCTACCAGCCTGTTGTTTATGCGATGGATTTTTATTTTAAGCTCTTGATAATGAAAACATTTGCATGTTTTAATCTTCTGGTGCTCTCCAAAACTCCTTGATTTTTAGAAAATCTAACCTTATATGCAAGTTTGTTTTTTCTGTAGTCTAAGATTGAATTCTTTGGGAAACACAGATGAATGTATTAAATTATTATTTTTTTTTTCTGATAATATTCACAGTTCTTCTCTCCTTCACAGACATTTATGTAGTACCTTCTCTGCAATGGCCATTGAGCTAGGCACTGGGAATATAGTCACACCATACTGCCATTTAACAGTTTCCAATTTGGTGAGGACAGCAAAATATTAATATTTTGGTCTTAGTTTACTCAACTTCCTAATTGGAAAATGAGTGTTATTGAGGAAAAACACAAAAGCAGGAGAGAAATTGCATCATCTATCTTTTCCACTGCCCGCTCCATTCTTTTTGAACAAATGCATATTCTAAGCAATGAAACTTACTCATCATAGTGTTGGGAGTGTGTTTTATTTTTCCTGCTCGAGCATAGGTCTTTTTTGTTGTTAAAATTTCTGAAAGCTCCCTGCCTCCATGGCAGTATTCATGAGCCTGCCAGGATTATGAGCCTTTCCACGCTAGTCCAGTCCCATTCACAATAAGAGTTTTTTTGGAGAACACAGCAGACAGCCACGCTGTATGTGGAACGGCTTTCCTCTCATTAATTAGTAGAACATTTGTTGTGATAGATTTTCAGTTTTCAGAGCCTTCTTCTATTTATTCCAAATTCTAGTGAACATCCTACTTTTATTTTTTTTTATTGCTTTATTGTCTATTTTTAAAAATACTTTGCTGTGCTAATCTTAGCTGGAAAAAGATTCAAAATTGTATAGTCTGATTCTCCTAACCTTCCCGTCACTTAAATGATGTTCTCTCTCTTGGTATTCAGAATTAAGCTTGGAACATCAAGTCCTTATTCCTTCTCTGAGGTTGTCAGAGATAATTCTCTTACAAAGAAAAAATTAAGGTGCTACATGATCTTTAGCATGTTATTTAACCGTTTTAGACGTCAGCATAATCATTATAAAGTTTCTGGATTAAAGATACTCTGTAGAAAGTATACATCCTTTAATCTTTTCACCCCAAAATTCATACTCATTGTAGAACAATTAGAAAATATATAAAAGGGGAAATTTATTACACATAATACCACTTGATATCCACTTTCAGTGTTGCACTGCACAATCTTTCGAGCTTTAGTCTATGAAATTCTGCGCGTATACACAAACATAAACACAAATATATGCTCATATGGTATATTATTATACCCCTGAGACAAAGTGTTCTGTCATATGAGCTTAGTTTTCACCAAGCAATATATGTAAAATACCTTTACATCTCAACAACACCATTTTATTGTTTTCTTAGGTTTGCATTGCATGGAAGTTCCAGAATTTGTTTAATGAATCTGCTATTATTTAGGATTGTCAGGTCTCATTCATTATTATTATAAAAATGTTCCATGAATATCTTTGTAAATTTGAGTTGCTTGCTTATTTTCCTGGGATGGATGCCCAGAACTAGTTTCTAAGCCTAAAAACATGCACACTTTGAAAGCATTTTTCCCACACTCACAGTTATTTTCTCTTTAATATCTGTCAACACGGTAGGTAAAATATTGTAGTTCATTCTTATTTCTGTTTATTCAACAGAAGTTTATTAAAGCCCTTGCTATCTAGGTGAAGGACATATAGGGGTGAACAAAATAGACAAAATCTCTTGCCTTTTTGGAGCATACATTCAATAAGGCATAACAGACAATAGTCAGACAAATAAAATACATAGTTGTTAGAACGTGATATGTGAAATAGAGAAAAACTAGGCAAGTCATTGATAGGATTCAATTTCCATAACAGGCTATATTATTTCTGTAGTCACTTCCAGTGTAACATAATTCTGAGTCAAATTTCTAGGTATAATCAAATGTTCTTCTCTTAAAAAAATTAATAGATTTAGAGGGTACAAGTGTTTTTTTGTTACATGGATGAATTATATAATGCTGAAGTCAGGGATTTTAGTGTACCCATCACCAGAATAGTGTACATTGTACCTGATAGGTAGATTTTTATCCCTCACTCTCACCCTCCTCCTTTATTAGTTTTCAGTGCTCACTGTACCACTTTATGACCATATATGCCCCTCATTTAGGTCCCACTTATAAGTGAGAACTGTGGTATTTGGTTTTCCATTCTTGAGATATTTCACCTAGGATAATGTTCTCCAGTTCCACCCAAGTTGCTACAAAAGACATTATTTCATTCCTTTTTATGGCTGAGTAGTACTACACGGTACATGGTGTGTACATATATATTATACACACACACATAATTTCTTTATCCACTCATCAGTTGAAGGGCACTTAGGTTGATTATATATCATTGCAATTGTGAATTGTGCTGCAATAAACATTCAAGTGCAGGTGTCTTTTTTGTAAAATGATTTGTTTTCTTTTGAGTAGATACCCGGTAGTGGGATTGGTGAATCAAATGGCATGTTTACTTTTAGACCTTTGAGCAGTCTCTATACTGTTTTCCATAGAGGTTTTACTAGTTCACATTCCCACCAACAGTATATAAGTGTTTTCTGTTCACTGTATCTGTGTCAACATTTACTGTGTTTTAGCTTTTCAATAATGGCCATTCTGAGAGGGCTACGGGCTAAATCTCACTGTGATTTTAATTTGTATTTCCTTAATGATTAGTGATGTTGAGCATATTTTCATGTGTTTGTTAGCCATTTGTCTATCTTCTTTTTGTGGAGTCCATCAGACATCCAGATAGTTGAGACATCTATAACTGCAATTACATTTTGTACCTATGCTTGTTAGGTTATCTGTTTCAAGTAATTATCCTCCATATTTTTCTTACTGGCCAGACCATTTGAAATGACACTATTATTTTTGGTTTTGGTAAGCAAAAATTAGTATTTTTTTAATTGCAACATGGGCTGATGTAAAATATATTAATTTACTCCTTTAGTGAATACTGATAACCACCTACTACATGACATTTAAATACCATAGTGAGAAAGATCAAGTTGGTCTACCTTCATAGGCACTTATCTTGTAACAAGGGACACAGAAAAGAAACATATTTGCAAATTAGGAAGTTCTATGAAGAACATAGACAATAATGTCTATTGGGGATTATAATGAGATAAGGTAGTGAGGGAGGCTTTTCTGAGGAGGTGTTACTTAATTTGAAATTCTAAAGATGAGAAATAACATGAAAATTAAGAATTAGTTAAAATTAAGATATATGAACGCAGGAAGGAAATACTCGGTGAGCTGAGAAGATGCATAAAGATAAGAGCTTGTCACAATGGAATATTATTCAATTCTAAGAAACGACAGTGAGCTAACACCGTCTATGCTATCCTGTATTAAGCTTAAGCCCGTTATCCAAAGTGAAGCGACACAAGATATGGAAAAAGGGCTCCACATCTACTCTGCATCTAATTGGCTCTGACTGTTTAAAACTATGGTGCTAAAATGGTGGTAGGCTTCACCAGGGTTTCGGGAGAGGGGGCAAGACCCACATCATAGGGATGTGGCGAGCATTGTAGGGGGGAAGGGCACACCTCTAACCCTTCTTAGGGAGAGGGAAAGCTATGCAAGGTATCCAACATGTAAAAAAAAAATAAATCTTATGATGGATGGAGGACAGGCGGGAGGGGGGAAGTAGTGTAGAGTTACATAATGTGTGCCATCCGCAGCACCGAGGGATTTGACTCGCTAGAATTGTGGGCATTTGGGGGGTGGGGGGAGGGGCAATGTATGTAACCCTAACAATACTTGTACCACCATTACGAGATGGAATAAAAAAAAAAAAATAAAGAGAGTTGGAAAACATGAAAAAAAAATTAAAAAAATAAAACTATCAATTCCTTCATATTATAAAATATGTAGTCAGTATATTTCCAATTGCCATATAAATATCTTATTTATCAGTATTTATTAGTTTCTTTGAATCTAATTTTCAAAACAGTTTAATACATTGTAATTGGTTGATATGTCTTAAGTTGATATATCTCTTAAGTCACTTTTAAACTTCAGGTTTTAAATAGAATTAAGATGGCCAACTAGACACAAGCAACATATGCCTTCTCCATGGACAGGAACTGGAATAGGAAGCAGATTATCACATTTCAAATATTAAAAATATTCATAATAAATAAATACATAAATAAATAAAGTAGATTGTCTTATTCAGCCACAGGAGGCAGTTTAAAAAACAGATTCAGATTGTGGAGGCAGTTTAAAAAACAGATTCAGATTGTTTATTATTATTACCCTTCACACTTTGTATGGGTCAGGAATTTGTGAGCAGCTTACCTGGTTCAGTGTATCTTCTGAGATTGCAGGGTTTGGGCTGGGGATGCAGTCATCTGTTTTAGATACACAAGTGTGAGTTTAATATACATTGATATTACAAATCCAAATGAATCACCACGAAGTTTTATTATATTTTTCTCATTTTTTAAAAAAAGATTATGATTAAAAATAGAAAACAGTAAAATCTGATCTTTGAAGACTTTAGTTTCTATCACCCAAGCTTAATTTATGTATTTTATTACATATAGTTTCAAATAAAGTTCTACACTGCTTTTCCTAAAATTAAAGACATGCTGGTAGCCAAGCACTATAGAACAAAGCAGTGTTCACAGACATAAAAGGACATGCTTACAAAAATGAGTGAAATATTTTTATTTTTTTAAATTTTTTAAATTTTTTTTAAATTTTTTTATTTCATCATGTAATGGGGGTACAAATATTGTTAGGGTTACATACATTGCCCCTCCCCCCTCCCCCCATATGCCAGAGCTTCAAGCGAGTCCAATCCCCAGGTGGTGTGCATGGCACACATTATGTAACTCTACACTTCCTCCCCCCTCCCGCCTGCCCTCCATCCAACAAAAGATTTTTTTTTTTTTTTTTACATTTTGGATACATTGTATAGCTTTGCCTCTCCCTAAGAAGGGTTAGAGGTATTTTTAGAAGTAGAAATCTCTCTTAACTGTGTCCTTCCAAATAAGGATGAGCTTATAAATTAGGACCCACAATTTCCCTTGTTCTTGTTAATCTTACTTGCAGCTACTGAAATTCTAAATAAACAGTAACAAACGTGAATGACACAATGACAATATTAGTTACATGTACATTTTAATCACATCTATGTCATAGTCTCATAAGAGTGAGATTGAAAATTTTCCATAGATCTCAGGGCAATCTCTGAGGGCACTTGTAGGACTACTCACCCAGTGTGTAGCTGTTTATCATATGTAACAATACATACTCAGTAACTTTACAAAGGGCCTAACAACTCTTCAGCAAACCCAGTTAATATTAGAAAGCACACATACATTTTTTATAGCATCAACTTATCTGATGCTGAAACAGGTAATCAAAAGATTGTAGTATATTATCAAGAGTAAAAGAAAAACACAATTTGCCTAGCCTAGGCAGTTATTTCTTGTTTCATGAGTAGCAAGAATTTTAATCTATAAACTAATTTAATCTTGTACAGTGACTCATTAAAAATCTTTAAAGATAAGCACTCTCTATATTCAAATAGGGTCCTGAAAATATTGTACTTCATCTCCTTAAAGTTTTCTCATTCACTGTTGAAATCTACAAACTTATACATACTTTTTATTTACTCGAAAAGACTTTAACATTGAAAATGTTATATGAAAGCAACTAATTATTTTCTAAAAATGTTTGTCACTAAATGAAAGTTTGTTGAGATTACACCAAGATGCTGGATCTTCTTTTATATTTATTGTCTGTGGATACATTGCTCTGAAAATACATTCCCCTTGACATTCTTTCCCCAAGATAATGTTAGATAAATTTATAAACTTCACAATTGTGTTAAGCAATGATCTTTGAATGAACAAACTTTTCACTGAGAAGTCTGGTCACTGAGTCATAATGTGAGTAGCCTTGAAATGCTCTGTCACATAGGTCTGGGTACTTGAATTTGACTCGTCTAGAACTGTCCCTTCACCACACTCTACTTTTGTCCCAAGTAGGCTTACCAGGTTTAGCAAATAAACCCTAGTCTCAAGCTGTCCCTTGTATATGATTTGACTGAATACCTGCTGTTTTTTTTTTTTCTTTTCAAATTGGATTATATGGTGGGAAATTCTTGACATCTCCACAGCAAGAGGTACTGATATATAGATTGCTATGATTTTAATGTATCCTTTACAAAATTTAGATGTTGCCAATGGGATAGTATTAATAAGTGAAGTCTTTAAAAGGTGATTAGGACACAAGGGGGGCTCCCTTGTAAATGAAATTGAGGCCCTTATAAAAGAGGCTTGAAGCCACATTTGGCTAGTTTGCCCTTCCACCTTCTATAAAAGCAGGGAGAAGCCCTAACCAGATAATGGAGACTACTGCCTCTTTGATCTTGAAGTGGGACTACCCTGTTACCCACCATGCATCCCATGTTTGTGATGAACCTGGCACAAAACCAATAAATATGTTTTCTTAACAAGTTTTTACATGAGTTGCTTTTGGGTCACGGTTTTGTAAGTAGAAAGCAGCTCCTTCACTGCCCAAAGCTTCTGTGGGTCTCTGATCCCTGTATTCTGGCCCAGTGCTCCTTGGCTGACCAGCTATGGCTCAAGTGGAACTAGACATAGCTTAGGCTGCAGATCTGGAAGGCACAAGCAACAAAGGCATCCATGTGGTGCTAAATTTGCAAAGGTACAGAGTTCATGGGCTCTGGAGGCATGGCTTCATCTGCCTAGATTTCAATGATTAGATAGCTTTGGGGACCAGACAGAGAGCTGCCATAGGGGCAGATTTGTTGCAAGGAGCCCCCACTAGGGCAATGCTTAGTGTAGCTGTGGGATCGGGGCCACTCCTCAGACCCCAGACCTGTAGAGTCACCAGAATGTAATGCCAGCATACGAGAACCACATGCACTTGACTGCAACCCATGAGAGCTGTGGTGTGGGCTGTACTCAGCAAAACCAAGGGGTTTCCCTGGAGCTTTGGGACCCAACTGTCACCCTGTGTGTCTGAAAGGTGGGACATACAAAGGAGATTATTGAAGCTTCATGATTTAATGGTCTTCACTTTTCTTGGTTATGGACTTACATAGAACCTATTATTCCTTTCTTTTTTGTATATCTCTCCTTTGGAATGGAAATATCTGTCTTGTGTCTGTCCTACCATTATATTTTGGAAAGACATAACTTGTTTGATATCACAGGCTCAAAGATGGAGGGGGGTTTGCCTCAGGATGAATTGTACCTTGAATCTCATCCATGTGATGTTTAGATAAGACTTTGAGACTTTGGACTTAGATTTTAAAGTTGATGTTGAAATGAGTTAAGACTTTGGGGGCTATTGGGATGGAACGAATGTATTTTGCATGTGAGAAGGACATAAATTTTAGGTGACCAGGGGCAGAATACTATGGTTTGAATGTGTCCCCTCCAAAATTCAGGTGTTGCCAGTGAAATAATATTAAGAGAGGGACCTTTATGAAGTGATTAGGCCATGAGGGCTACTCTCTCATGAATGAGATCAGGCCCTTATAAAAGAGGCTTCACACAGTGTTAGCCTTCTCTTTTGCCTTCCTTGGAAGCAGAGAATAGCATTCACCATGCAACTGAACCTGCTGGTGCCTTGATCTTAAACTTATCCTCCAGAATTCTGAGAAAATAAATATCTATTCTTTAAGAGTGACCCAGTCTCAGGTATTTTGTTATAGTAGCACAAACAAACTAAGGCACAGATAAATCTAGGTATTTTCTATCAGTTTAAACTGTCCTCATTCTAACTTCTGGAAGATGAATCTGTTTTGATCATCTTGATTATTTAAATGAAAGTCAAATTGAATATTCAAAATTCTAAGCAAGCATTTTTGAGATATTTTTTCTGCATTTATAATACATTCATTTAGCTCATTCATGACCATGACCACCCATGTATTCTCCATTAATATATTTTTTCTTCTAGAAACACTTGTAACCTTGATATCTTTAACATCTGTGCCTATTTGCATGACAATTCCAGCAAGATACTTTCTATGTGCATGGATAAAATAATGCCAGACAAATTGTTTCATATATTTAGAACCACATGTACAATATCTTCCATTAAAATTCATATTTTCTTCATTTTCTTCATGCAGTCCCCAAAGCCCCCTCACTGTTGATGTTTACTGCTGCTGCCTACCTGAATAGTTACTTCGAATGGCTATTTTTGCTTTATGTTTGCGTTTTTGTTTCCAACGACTATTTGTCAGGATTGTTAAGTAACGCAGATAAAATCATATATATTTGGATAGTACTACTATGTAGTGTACCTGGCCAATGCCTTTTTCTCCATAGACATAGCTATTGACAATCAAGACCAGTTTGCCTTCATGTGGGAAGGAAAACAGTGGACATTTGTGATGTTGCCACAAGGTAAGCTCCACAGACCAACCATATGTCATGGTTTAGTGGCACAGGATTTGGCCACATGGAATCATCCATCCTCAGTGTTTTTGTTTTATTATATCGATGATATAATGTTAACCTTTGATTCCCTTATAGGTCTAGAAGAAGCTGCCACCAGTCTTCGAACCTCGTTGGAACAACAGGGTTGTGCGGTCCAGGGACTGGGATTTTTGGTCAAATTCTTAGGTGTTGTCTGGTCAGGTAAGACAAAAACAATCCCTGAGGCAGTTATAGAAAAGATTCAAGCCTTCCCCCATCTCACTACAGTACAACAGTTACAAGTGTTTGTGGGGCTTTTAGAGTATTGGTATATATTCATTCCCCACTTGGCCCAACTATTGTGGCCATTGCATTCATTCATTGTGTAAAAATGGGGCACAGTGGAAGTGGTCCCAGAGGCAGATGCCTCTTTTATGGCAGCCAAGAGGGATGTTGCACAGGTCTGGATGCTGCAAGTAGTGGACCGCTCACAGCCATTTGACCTCGATGTGGCAGTCGACTCAAGCGGGATGGGCTGGGGTTTGTGGCAGCACCAGCATAAGTGGCGAGTCCCTATTGGGTTTTGTTCCCATACTTGGAAGGGCCCCCAACAGTGCTATTCCTTGGTGGAAAAGCAGTTGGAAGCTGTTTATGCCACCATTCAGGCCTGTGAAGCTATAACTTAACTGGGCAGTCTAAGGTGCTAGTGCGCACCACATACCCCATAGAAGGATGAGTGAGATCATGGATAACCAGCCCACAATCATGGGTAGCCCAGATACTCACTCTGGTGTAGTGGGAAGCTTACTTGGAACAACGAGCAGAGTTCAGCTCCAGCCCCTTGACTGCAGAGTTGCAGACAGTAATGGGTCCTGTTGAATTTGTGTCTGATGCTGACCCTCAGACCATGGTAATACCTAGGGAAGAGAGCCCATACCTTGAAGGATGAGATCCTCCTCCAGCAGAGGCATGGTATACCAATGGATTCAGTTGTGGCCCCTGAGCCCAGTAGATGGCAGTGGCCATCCAGTTGGATCATGATGAAATTTGGTTTGGAATGGGGCGGGGGCAGAGCAGCCAATGGGATGAGTTGAGTGCTGTGTGGATTGTAGTTCTGCATGAGGTATCTCCTTTGTATGTCTGCACTGATAGCTGGGCCATGTTTAAGGGCCTCACTGTGTGTTTACCTACATGGAAAGCCCAAGGTTGGCTAGTAGGGCACTGCCCAGTATGGGGACAGGCAATGTGGGAGGACTTGCTACAGCAAGGACACCAGAAGGAGGTCTGAGTGTATCATGTTTCAGGACATATACCTCTTGTCAGCCCCAGCAACGATGAGGCCGACACCCTGGCAAGAGTTTGATGGATCAAGTCACCCTTGCCAGCTGCCAAAGCCCTGTGGTTACAACGTTGTCTGGGCCATGGAAGTCTAAATACTATGGCTCAAGTGAACCAGAGGTAGAATCTACACATACCTATGTCAGATTTGCGGATGGCTTATTGCCAATGTGAGGTATGTGCCCAACCATATACACAGGACAGTTGTCTCCCCACCATTCCTGGACATGTCCAACAGGGAGACCATCCTTTGGAGAGATGGCAGGTTCACTATGTTGGTCCCCTGCCTCAATCTAACATGGCAATGTAAGCCTTCACAGTGGTTCATAATGTTGCCAGCCTTCTTTTTGCCTACCACATGGCCGGGCCGACCAAACATCTACTATTAAGGCACTGGAGCATTTAACTGCTCTAATTGTGGGACCCCTCACTACATAAAGTGACTGGGATAGTCATTTTATGGAATATGAAGTCCAACTGTGGGCACACCAAATGGACATTGAATGAATAGGCCATGTGCCCTACCAGTCTCAGGCCACTGTCATGATAGAGTGAAACAATGGTTTGTTGAAGGGGAAGCTAAAAAGTGGAACTTTTCCCCCATCTCTCTGACACTGGACATGGAGGTTCTATCAGGCTGTCTGGGCACTAAATGAGCAGCCCTGAAAGGGTGAGCCTGCCCCCTTAGATTATTTAACCTACAAGCAGACCCCGCCCTTCCAATTGAAAGATGTCACCCAGGAACCATTGTTGCAACCCTAGGTAAATGGTGATGGAACTGTTCTGCTTCTGGCCCCAACTCCCTTCAAGAAAGAAGAGACAAAGACCTGGACATAGTCATAGAGTATAACAGGCCCCGAACCCCAGTGGATTGACCTGTTAGCCCTGTGGGGTATTGGGTTACAGTACCTTTCCAACGTGTCACTCACCATGCTCACCCCTGAGCAGCAATCAGTGACAATCATGGTAGACCACCATGGAAAGGGCACCATCCTCATGGGCACCTTAGTTCTTGCTCTTTGGGTAATTCCCTGGGTTCCCCTTGTCTTGAAATCTGAAACCACCAAGCCTATTATAGGTGAGACTGTGTAATACCATCGTCCAGGACAAAAGGCAATTCTACCACAAGCTTGACCCAGGATGGACAGGTAGCCTGTGTGCTACCTGAAGGGTGTGAGTTACTCTTAGTGGTTCCCTTGTTTGCTCCTTCTTACTGACCAGGGTAATCCAGGCTAACAGCATTGCCTCCTGGGCTCACACTTGCACTCAAGCCTCAAACATTTCTCAATGCTGTGTCTGCATGGAGTTCCTGGTGGAAACCACTAGTGGCCTTCCCTGAGACGTACCCCCTGCTTCTCTGTAGAACTGGTCTTTCCTGACCATGTGGGGGTTCCAAGATGCCAACTATGACCCTGTTTTCATGGTAGTCAAGAAAAACCTGTGAAGGACTCCATGACCACATCCCACTCTGGGATACACCATTTGGGATGGCTGGGTTTGGCTACTAGGGGAACAAGTAGAACTATGCCAAGTGACCCTCCCCATGTATAGAATAGGGAATGGGATTGAGAAACTGCACTGTGGGACGAATCCCAAAAGAGTTTTGTGTAAACATTACTTGGAATAATAACACCACCCACTGCTGGAGTGGAAAACCTTTGGTGGGGACTGTCCCCACTGACAGAGTGCCCCCAGGATTTTTGTCGGTATGTGGAAGACATGGGTGGCTTTATCTTTCCATTCATTGGATGGGAAGATGTACGTGGGGATAGCCATACATCCTGGGGAAGGTCCTCCCTACCTTTACTGAGAAGTCACAAAACTTGGATGAGATGTTCTCCCATTGGAATCGGGTGAAATGGACTCCACTGTGGTTTTACCTGGTAGGGATCCTTTTTTCTGGGGGTGGAGCCATTAAGGTAGAAATAGAAGTGAATGCCCTAGTGGAGCATACTGCTCGGGCCCTGAATCAAACTAGACAGGCCTTGGTCTTCATGATGGATGAGGTCACTCAGATGAGAAAGGTGGTTTTGAAAAACCTCATGGCCCCTGATCTCCTCACTGCAGCTCAAGGAGGCACATGTGTAGTCATACATACTGAATGTTGTGTATCTATAGCTGATCACCAGAAGGATATCTCCTCTGCATTGAAGGAAGTTGATGGCGAGGTACAGACCATCCAACAGTTAACTGGAGACCCATTACAGCAATGGTGATAATGTCTTCTGTCTTCTTGGCATTGGACACTTTTAGTGTTAGGAGCTGCTTGCTGTGGTCTGGTAATAATACTGCTATTCCTTGTATTGTTCTTGTGGCCTTTGTGCCCAAGGGGCATCCCTATGGGCCTGTGTGTTAGCCACAAAACCTATTACCTAGGGGGTGGAATGTAAGGAAAAATGTATTTGTATAGGCAATAGGTTTATTAGGCCAAAGTAAGATGACTGCCACAGTGTTTTTTCCAGCCTGGCCCCCCAGCTAGCTGCCCTTCCAGGAAGGCATGAGTCAGCATACTTATGTAACCAAGGTGTTATCTCCTATGTAAACCCATGTGATCATGCTTTCCCATGGCATGTTGCCAGTAGTGTTCTGAGCCATATATAAGCACTCATCATGTTCTCGGCCATGCTTTTCACTGCTGTTGTATCCCCTAACAATAAAGAGAATGTCTCACCTTACCTCTGCCACTCGCCTTTTCTTCCAATTTCTGAAGCCTGCCCCAGAGCACTAGCTAGCCATAGAACTCCCTCCTCACAATAGTAGTAACATTCATCAGGTGTAGGTGGGAGGGGGGAGGAGGGGGTGGGAATATTCACCCTTAATGGGTGTAGTGTGCACCGTCTAGGGGATGGACATGCTTGAATATCTGACTCGGGTGGAGCAAAGGCAGTATATGTATCCTAAATATTTGTACCCACCATAATATGCTGAAATAAAAAAAAAAAGTACCTTTGCTTACAAGGATATAGAAAAATAGGTTGAAAGCTTTCATTTAAACATTGAAAGAATTTTGTCATCAGTGGGTTAATACAGTAGATTTATTTGAGTCAAGATGCAAAGTGCTAAATATGAATGATGATAGAATTTCTTCTGTACTTGTTTGAATTTTAGTATAAATAGCACCCTGGCAAGTCAATGAAGCAAATGTGTTCAATCCATATGGGGCCAGACAGACTGGAATTTCAGTCCTTGCTTTTGCATCTCTTGGCTAAGTGGTTATCTAAGCCATAATAACTCATCTGTAAAATATAGAAGACATTTGTGTCAAAAAGTTTGATGAAAGGATTAGAGAGAATGTAAAGTCCAGTCACTTGTTTAAAATATTATAATTTTTTGTTCACATACTTATCACTTTGTGTGTATTCTAAACATAGCAATTTAAAACTTTCTAGATTTTATTATATGATTATATTTTTTCTGTCATCAATTTGTGCTCCCATTTTGTTGTATATCTCTCTTACTGTTAGATTTCATCATGTATTTTAAAGTATTGGTGTGCAGGCTCACCTTGGATGGGATTAATTTTCATTTGTTTTATTTTTCTCTCTCTCTCTCTCTCATTCTACTCACTGTTCTAGCAATTTTAAAGTTATACTCACCTGGCCCCAAGAAGGCCAGTCTAGAATTAAATATGAAAATGGTGTCCTGATGCTTCTGCAGTTTAGTGATATTGATGTTTTCATATAACTGGTTGTTGAGCCTTTGAGGTACTTGACTCAATCATGGGCATGATGACATATCTCTATCTTTTCTCCCTTAAGCACCTAGATCCAAATAAATTATAGTCCCAAGAAATTGTCAGTACCCTCTATATTTCAACCTTCACTACTAAGTTGGGGAGTCCCAACAAGGCGTTAGTATTAGGCAATGAATAGAGATCTAGTTACATGCTCTCTGTGGAACAATTTTATTCCTCATTACCCAACAAAATATTATTCCTCGCTTTTCTCCATATCCTAATCACAGCAGGCTAGTGACTTTAAGCCCCTAAATATTGCTTTATATTTGTTGGACCTCTGATCCATAAGGAAATTTATGTAGTTTATAAACATTGCTATGTTTTTTTAAAATTTTCCCTATTTATATTTTATCTACCAGTGCTCTATTCTTAGAGTAGAGTAGTATTTTGAGTAACTTATAAAATATCTTAACTAGATTTACCATTATGCTGTTTTAATTATCTCCATATTGAGTGTGGATAGGCTATCAGTTTAAGAAAAATGCCTTTGTTCTCCATAATAAATCTAAATACAACTTAAGGTATGAGTTCTGACAATCTGACTTCAATTTTTCTCAGACAGTATAAAAAGCTTACTTTTCTTCTTTTTTACTTTTTTCCCCTAGTGGTAATAACTATAATTCAAAAATAATTTTTTTAAAAAAATAAACAGCTTCAGTAATAGATTTCATAGACTATAGTTTCTCATCAATTTATGTAGACAACAGTTGGTAATACCACAGACTGAAAGTATGTTTTATTAATTTCTTGTTCCCCAATACCTGGCACAAGTCCTAGAAGATAGAATGGACTAAATTAACATTCACTGATTAATTGCTGTCATTCCCAGCAGGCAATTTTCTTCCAAAACCATTGGTAGATTCCTGTTGGGTCTACTCCAACTGACCCAGAGATAGTGACTTGCACACTTTCTGGCCTAAGAAACTGTGAAAGGACTCCAGTAAGAAGACCAAAGCAGAATTGTTCTCAGTGCTTTATATAAGGAAGGAAAAAAAAAACTATAGCAATGCTCAGAATCTCTCTTTTTCTATCCTCATCCTCTAGGTCAGGAAGTTACATACTCAGAATACCCAAAGAGCTGCAATAGTATCATGAATAAGAAAAGGAGTAAGATTGAGGTTTTGAGTAAATAACATGGAATAATGAGGGCCATGGCAAAACTAGATCACATAAGACCAAGCCTGAAAAGGTGCACATATTCTCCACATTCAGCTGATTTTGGGTAATGAAATAATAAAGGTGCATGGTTTATATATATTCTGATTTTTCTACATAGTCAATATTTTTATATGCAATATCCTACTTCTGAAATGTTGAGAGCTAAAATATATTTAAAATAATGCTCAGGCTAACATTGCAATCGCCAAACCAAATGAGTCTGCAAACAACTGTTTTTATAAAGAAATATCAAATTTTATTATTGGCATAACTGAGAAATATAAAAATAAAATCCAGAACTCATATTATGTTATTTAAAAATAAAGTTTGTACTTCAATGCCGAAATTTATATACTTTATGAAATAATTTGATAAACAAAATAACATTTGTTCTAAATTATTTAAGAATAAGAATTAAAGCTTTCCTGTTCTCTTATATTATATATTAAATTTAGATTTAACCACCCTTAATCCATCAACAACTATCTTAATTTTGGGAATGCCACTTATATATTTTGAATCTCACTTCTTTTCCTTAAAAAGTTATAGAATAGAAATACCATTTGATCCAGCAATAGCACTACTAGGCATCTACCCAAAGCAGCAGGAGACATTCTATAATAAAGACATCTGCACCCGAAGGTTTATGGCAGCACAATTCACTATTGCACGGATATGGAAACCACTCAGATGCTCATCAATTCATGAGTAGATTATTAAAATTTGGTATATGTATACAGTGGAATATTACTGAATTATAAGAAACGATAGTGATCTATCACTTCTTATATTTTCCTGGATTGAGCTTGAGCCCATTATCCGAAGTAATGTAACACCAAATCCAAAGAATAGGCTCCACTTGTACTCACCATTAAATTAGTACTGACTGATTAACACCATGGTGCTCACATGGTAGTAATATTATCCAGGGATTAGGGTATTAGGGGAGTAAACTCACAACTAAAGGACACAGGGAGCATTGTGGAGGGGAAGGGCATGCCTCTAACCTTCACTAGGGAGAAGCAAAGACATAAAATGTAACCAAAACATTTGTACCTTCATAATACCCTGAAATAATAATAATAATAAAAATAGAGAATAGTTGATCTATTGACTCCATACTGGTGGTATTATAAACCAATAGTAGAAAACTGAAAGCTGTCATAAAGGATTAATGCTGTAGTAATACTGTTATATAAGGGTGTCAATTTCAAAGACAAATATTAAATTTAAGTCTATATATATATATATATATATATATATTTCAGAATATTATGGGAGTACAAATGCTTTGGTTACATAAATTTCCTTTGCACTGCCTGAGTCAGAGCTACAAGCATGTCCATCACCAGACCTGTTAGGTATGAATTTACCCATCCCCTCCTCCCCCTTCCACCTGCCCAACACCTGATGAATATTACTTCCACATGTGCGCATAAGTCTTGATCGATTACTACCAATTTAATTGTGAGTACATGTGGTGTTTGTTTTTCAATTCTTGTGATATTTCACTTAGAAGAATGGGCTCCAGCTCCACCCAGGATAATACAAGAGGTATTAGTTCACCATTTTTTTTATAGCTGAGTAGTATTCCTTGGTATACATATGCCACATTTTATTAATCCACTCAGTATTGATGGGCACTTGGGCTGTTTCCACATCTTTGCAATTCTGAATTGTTCTGCTAATAAACATCCAAGTGCAGACACCTGTCTTATAGAGTGTGTCTGTTTTTTTTGTTTGTTTTTTTTTTAACTTCGGTTAGAGACCCAGTAGTGGGATTTCTGGATCAAATGGTAGTTCTACTTTTACTTCTCTTTGACAAAGCAGACAAAAACATACACTTGGGAAATGAATCCCCATTCAGTAAATGGTGCTGGGAAAACTAAGTAGCCACAGGTAGAAGACTGAAACAAAATCTATACCTTTCATTGTCACAACTCACAAAAATCAACTCACAATGGATAGTAGACTTAAACCTAAGACATGAAACTGTACGAATTTTAGAAGAAAATGTTGGAAAAACTCTTACAGACATTAGGCTAGGCAATTTATGAAGAAGACCACAAAAGCAATGACAGCAACAACAAAAATAAATAAAAGGGACCTGATCAAATTTAAAAACTTCTGCACAGCCAAGGAAATAGTCATTAGTTCAACTAGACACCTACAGAATAGGAGAAAATATTTGCTTGCTATAAATCTCCTAAAGGGCTGATAACTAGAATCTATATAGAATTCAGGAAAATCAGCAAAAAACAATCAAACAACCTCATTAAAAAGTGGGCAAAGGACATGAATAGAAACTTTCAAAAAAGAAAAAAGAAAAAGATATATGAAAAATTGCTTAACATCTGTAATCCTCAGGAAAATGCAAATCAAAACCACAATGAGATATCACTTAACTTCAGTGAGAATTACTTTTATCAAAAAGTCCCAAAACAACAAATTTCGGTGTGGATGTGGAGAGATAGGAACAGTCATACACAGCTGGTGGGAGTGAAAACTAGTACAACCTCTATGGAAATTTATATAGGGATACCTCAGAGAACTAAAAGTAGAACTACCATTTGATCCAGTAATCCCACTACTGTGTACCTACCGAAAGGAAAAAAAATTCCTCCTGTAATAAATAAAATATCTCTTAAAAATGGGAAAGTGAATTCAATATATTTTTGGACAAAACTGACAGAGTTTTTCATTAGCAAAAGTTCATTGAAGATATTTCAGAGGTGTATTTTATCCAGAAATAAATTAGTCTTAGATATAAAATAGAATGGCTAAGCTATTGTGTGAGGATATTGTGCTAACATCATAGAAATAAAGATTAGATTTCTTTATCAATAACTAAATAAAATAGAATAGCTGAAATGCAAGAAATAAAAAAAGAGGAAATAAAGAGGTTAATAAATAAACAAATGTAAATGGATATTGATAGTATAAAATATCAATAATTATGTCTATTAGGGTTAGATATAAAAAAACATAGCTTGAAACATCAAACTGAAATTTAATTTAAAATGAGTATTAATAGAGATAAAGCATTCTAAGATCTTGTAATTATCAATAAGATGGTAAAGTAGATTTTATTAACTACAGACGTTTATGAGTTAATTATTGTAATAGTCAAAATAATGGTATTCCCTAGGGACGTTAGCATTCTATTCCCCAGACCCTATGAATTTATCTTACTTGGTAATATTCTACAAACAAGAAACAGGCTGATAAAACTGTTCATCTGCAAACATATCCATGCTGCTTTTTATGAAAAAGAAAGGATGACTCTAAAGGAAGAGTTATGAGCCCACAGAGCACATGAGGATTATTCCCAATTTTTGAAACCTAATGAAGTTTAACTTGACTGGATTTAGAGATTGCTTGTAACAAATGACTTTTTTTGTCCTTCCATTTTCTCTTTTTTCAACAGCAATATCCCTAACTCTTATCCTGAGCCTGTCTCCACATTTTATTTTTGAGATCGGATAACTTGTTTCTCTAGTTTCCACAGATGGAAAGGATTTATGCCCCCAGGATATCATATCCAGAGTTTCATTCATATCTAATTTAGAGTATTTCAACTATACGATTTTGGAATTTCAAGCTGATGAGACCTTGGACTTTTAGTTGATGCTGTTGGAAACTTTTGTAGATCTTGGGACAGGTGAATATATTTTGCAAGTAAGACAGCCATGAATCTTTGTGAACCAACAGGCAAACAGTGGTAAGCTTAATAATTGCCCCTTCCGCCAAAGATATCCACATTTCCATCCGGGGACCTGTGAATATGTTACCTTATGTGGCAAGAGGGACTTTGCAGATGTGATTAAGATTAAGAAGGTTGAGATAGAGAGATTATCTTGGATTAGACCAAATGAGCCCAAATTAATCCCACGAGTCTTTAAAGCAGAGAACCTTATCCATGTGTGATCAATGGGAGCAACTTGATGACTGATGACGGGTCATAAAAACACAATATGAGAATGATTTTACCTGCCAATGCTGCCTTTGAGGACGCAGGAAAGAAGCCATGAGTCAAAGGCACCTACACATTGAAAGACAGGGAAACATATTCCTTCTTTGGAGCTTCTGGAAAGGAATGTAGCCATGCCAACACCTTATCTTAATCCAGTGAGATCTATGTTGAATTTGTGATTACTGAACTGTAAGATAATAGGTTTGTGTCATTTTAAGCCACTAATTTATGGTAATTTGTAACAGAAGAAATAAAAAATTAAGACAATTATGCATATTATAATTTACAGAGTAATATAAAATATTAGAAATGAATTATAACTCCAAAAATAGAAGAGGGAAAACAGTATTGTTAAAACAAATTTAGCTAAGAAAATAAAAGCAAAAGGGTAAGTAAAAGTAATAGAATGTATGAAAGCAAAAACTTTAAAAATCTATTTTTTTTTTGCATTTTATTTTTTTATTTCAGCATGATATGGGGGTACAAATGTTAAGGTTACATACATTGCTCTTGCCTTCCCTCCCCCCTTGAGTCAGAGCCTCAAGCGTGTCCATCTCCCTGACAATGTACATCGCACTTATAATGTATATATACCCATTCCCTCCTCCCCCCTCCCACCTGCCCGACACTCGATAAATGTTTTCTTTTATTTTAACATGTGGGTTAAATTTTATAACTTTGCCTTTACCTAGCAAAGGTTAGAGGTACGCCTTTCCCCTCCACACTGTTCGCCACATCCCTCAGATGTGAGTGTACCCCCACAACCCCCGAATCCCTGATGAACACCACCACCCTTTGAGCACCATATTGATAATCAGTCAGTACCAATTTGATGTCGAGTACATATGGAGCACATTTTTCTGATCTTGTGTCACCTCACTTTGGATAAGGGGCTTATGCTCAATCCAGGATAATATAAGCGGTGCTAGCTTGCTGTCATTTCTTAGAAATGAGTAATATTCCATTGTGAACATATATCAAATTTTAATAATCCCCTCATGAATTTATGGGCACTTGGGTGGTTTCCATGTCCTTGCAATAGTGAATTGTGCTGCCATAAACATTTGGGTGCAGATGTCTTTACAATAGAATGTCTTATGCTCTTTTGGGTA
>CAUYPO010035935.1:0-53919 GCA_963574435.1 Cheirogaleus major
TTTGCAAAAGGCATATCAGATAAAGGACTGTTATTATATATATATATAATATATATATATAATATATATATATATACTGTTAAAACTCAACAATAGCAAAACAAACCCAATTAAAAAATGGGCCAAAGACCTTAACAGACATCTCACCAAAGAAGATATATAGATGGCAAATAAGCATATTAAAAGATGTTATACATTATATGTCAACAGGGAAATGCAAATTAAAACAACAATGATGTACCACTATACACCTATTAGAATGGCCAAAATATAGAACACTGACAACACTGAATGCTGGTAAGAGTGTGGAGCAACAGGAACTCTCCTCTACTGCTGATAGGAAAGCAAAATAATACAGCCACTTTGGAAGATGGTTTAGTGGTTTCTTGCAAAACTACTCTTACTAAACAATCCAGCTGTTACACACCTTGGTATTTACCCAAGAAGTTGAAATTTTATGTCCGCACAAAAATCTGTACATGGATGTTCATAGCAGCTCTATTCATAAATGCCAAACTTGGAAACAACCAAGATGTCCTTTGTAGGTGAATAAATAAACTGGAGTACATCCAAAGAAGGGAATATTATTCAGTGCTAAAAAGAAGTGAGATATCAAGCCACAAGAGAAATGAAGGAAACTCAAATGCATATGCCTAAGTGAAAGAAGCCAATCTAAAAAGGCTGCATAGTATATGATTCCAACTGTACGACATTCTGGAAAATGATGAGTGGTTCCCAGGGGCTGGTGAGCAGGGAGAGCTCAATGTGCAGAGCACAGAGGATTTTTAGGACAGTGAAACTATTCTATACAATAGTATAGTGGTGAATACATGTCATTATAAATTTGTCAAAACCCATGGAATGTACATGAAGAGTGAACTCTAATGTAAACCATGACCTTTGGGTGATGATGTGTCGATGTAAGTTCATCAGTTGTAACAAATGTACAACTCTGGGGGTGGGGAATTTTGATAATGGGGAGGCTATAAATATATGGAGGCAGGAGACATATGAAAAATCTTTGTACTTTTCTCTCAATTTTGCTGTAAACCTAAAACTGCTCTAAAAAATAAAATCCATTTTTTAAAAAGCAGAAAACAATGAAAATAGAAAATCAATAGAGAAAACCAATGGAACAAAAAAACTAATCTCTCATAAAACTGATGGTAAAAAGAGAGAAGACACAAATTACTCCACATCAGGAATGAAATAGGGAATATTACTACAAACCCTGAACCTATCAAAAGGATGAAAGGGGAATACTATGAACAACTTTAAACTCATAAATTTAACAACTTACATGAAATGGATCAATTCCTAGAAAAGCATAAAGTACCCCTACTCACCCAATATGAAATAAATGATTTGATTAACCCTATAACTATCAAATTAAATTTGTGATTAAAAACTTCCCAAAAAAGAAATCTCCAGGCTGAAATGTTATCACTAGAGAATCCTACCAAAAGTTTAAGAAAAATTAACACTAATTCTATTAATATATAATCTCTTCCAGAAAATAGAAGGGGAGAGAATACTTCCTAACTCATTTTGTAGGGACAATGTTACCCTGATGCCAAAGCCAAACAAAGACAGTACAAAACAAGAAAAGTAAAATCTTTAATAAAATATTAACAAATTGAATTCAGCAATATTTAAAAAGAATTATAGAACTTGACCAAATGGGGTTTACTCCAGGGATGCAAGGCTGGTTCAATATTTGAAAATAAATCAATGTGATTCACCATATTATCAGATGAAAGAAGAAAAATCACAGTCACATCAATGGATCAGAAAAAGCATTTGACAAAATTTGGTACTCATTCATGATAAAACTCTCAGATAACCAAAAATAGAGGAATGTCCTCAACTTGATAAATAACATTTAACAAAAACCTACAGCTAACATCATACTTGATGAAAGATCAAATGCCTTCCCCTATGATCAGAAACAGAGCACAGATGCCCACTCTCACCACTATTATTCAACATAGTGCTGGAAGTTCTAGCCTGCACGATTGACACAATGACTGACATAGAAAATTGCAATCCCTATTAAAATACCAACATCATTTTTCACAGATATAGAAAAAATAATTTTACATTTCATATGGAACCAGAAAAGACCCCGTATAGCAAAAGCAATGCTAGGCAATAAAAACAAATTGGGAGGCATCCATTTACCAGGCTTCAAACTATACTACAAGGCTATAGTAATTAAAACAGCTTGGTATTGGCACAAGAACAGCGACATTGACCAGTGGAACAGAACTGAGAACCCAGATATAAAACCATCCTCATATAGCCATCTAATCTTCGACAAAGCAGACAAAAACATACACTGGGGAAAAGAATCCTTATTCAATAAATGGTGCTAGGAAAACTGGATAGCCACATGTAGAAGACTGAAACAGGATCCACACCTTTCACCTCTCACAAAAAATCAACTCATGCTGGGTAACAGACTTGAACCTTAGGTGTGAAACTATTAGAATTCTAGAGGAAAACGTTGGAAATACCCTTCTAGACATTGGCCTAGGCAAAGAATTTATGAAGAAGACCCCAAAGCCAATCACAGCAACAACAAAAATAAACAAATGGGACCTGATCAAATTAAAAAGCTTCTGCACAGCCAAAGAAACTGTCAAGAGAGCAAACAGACAACCCACAGAATGGGAGAAAATTTTCACAAGCAACACATCTGACAAAGGGCTGATAACTAGAATCTATTTAGAACTCAGGAAAATCAGCAAGAAAAAATCAAACAACCCTATCAAAAAGTGGGCAAAGGACATGAGCAGAAACTTTTCAAAAGAAGACAGAATAATGGCCAACAAACATATGAAAAAATGCTCAACAACTCTAAACATCAGGGAAATGCAAGTCAAAACCACAATGAGATATCACTTATCTCCAGTGAGAATGGCCCTTATTAAAATGTCCCAAAACAATACATGTTGGCATGGATGTGGAGAGACAGGAACATTCACACACTGTTGGTGGGACTGCAAACTAGTACAACCTCTGTGGAAAGCAATATGGAGATACCTTAAAGAAATACGAATGGATCTACCATTTGATCCAGCAATCCCATTACTGGGCATCTACCTAAAAGAACAAAAGACATTCTATAAAAAAGACACCTGCACTCGAACGTTTATAGCAGCATAATTCACAATTGCAAAGATGTGGAAACAACCCAAGTGCCCATCAATACAAGAGTGGATTAATAAAACGTGGTATATGTATACCATGGAGTGCTATTCAGCTATAAGAAACAATGGTGATATAGCACCTCTTGTATTTTCCTGGATAGAGCTGGAACCCATTCTACTAAGTGAAGTATCCCAAGAATGGAAAAACAAGCACCACATGTACTCACCATCAATTTGGTATTAACTGATCAACACCTAAGTGGACATATAGGAATAACATTTATCGGGTGTCAGGCAGATAGGAGGGGGAGGAGGGGATGGGTATATACAAACATAATGAGTGAGATGCTCACCATCTGGGGGATGGACACGCTTGAAGCTCTGATTCGGCGGGGGGAGCAAGGGTAATAATATACATAACCTAAACATTTGTGCCCCCATAATATGCTGAAATAAGAAAAAAAAGAAAATTGCCAGTGAATCTAAAAACAAAATAAAATAAAACCTTCTAGAACTATTAATAATGACTGGCAAGGTCTTAGAATACAAGATTAAAATACAAAAAATCAATTGTATTTCTATATACTTATCATGAATATGGTAACATAGAAACTAAAAATATAGTATCACTTATAATCACTCAAAAATAAAATACTTAGAAATAAATCTAACAAAACAAGTAGAGGACTTGTATGTTGATAATTACAAAATGCTGATGAAAGAAATCAAAGAAGATCAAATAAATGGAGAGGCATGGTATTCATAGATTGGGAGACTCGACATAGCAAAGATGTGAATTCTCCCCAAATTGAGACACAGATTTAATGCAATTTCTATCAAAATACCAGTAAGATTTTTTTTAAATATATAAAATATTGTTTTAAAATTCATATGGAAAGGCCAAGGAATTAGAATAGCTAATGCAATTTTTACCAAGAGGTATGTAGTGGGAAGAATCACTCTACCTGATTTCAAGACTTATTATATATAAGTATAGTAATTAAGACTGTGTGGTATTGGTGGAGGAATAGATACATAGATCAATGGAACAGAATAGAAAACCCAGAACTAGGTCCACAAATATGCCCCACTGATTTTTGATGAAGGTGCAAAAGCATTTCAGTGAAGAAAGATTATCTTTCAATAAATGGTGTTTAAGCAACTGGACATTTATGGGTAAAAAGATGAATCTTGACCTAAACCTCACACATTACACAAAATTTAACTCCAAATGAACCATAGATTTAAATGTAAAACTATAAAACTTTTAAAAGAAAGCATAGGAAAAAATCTGTAGTAACTTGAATGTTCTTAGACACAACATCAAAAGCACAATCCATTACAGAAAAAATGGATAACTTGGGGTTCATCAAAATTATAACCTTTTGCGTTACAAAAGTCCCTGTAAAGAGGATTAAAAGACAAGTCCCATCATGGAAGAAAATATTTGCAAGTGACATATCTGACAAAAAACTTGCATCTAGAATATGTAAAGAAGCCTCAAAACTCAATAGTAAAACTCAAAACATCCAATTAGAAAATAGACAAAAGATATAAAGAGACATTTCACTGAAGAAGAGATATAGATGGCAAATAAGCTCATGAAAAGATGTTCAATATTAGTAGCCATTAGGGAAGTACAAATAAAGAACAGAATGAGATATCACTCCACAACTATTAGAATGGCTAAAATAAAAAATAGTAACGGTACCAAATGGTGGCGAGAATGAAGATAAACTAAATCTCATACATTGATAGTATGGGAATACATAATGTTACAGCCACTCTGGAAAATAGTGTGGTGGTTTCTTTAAAAACTAAACGCACACTTACCATAGAAACCATCAATTACACCCCTGGGTATTTATCCCAGAGAAACAAAAAGCTGTTGACACAAAAACCTGTGCATGATTGTTTATAGCAGAATGTAATCAACCAAAATGACCCTAAACAGGTGAGTGCTTAAACAAACTGATACATCCTTACCATGGAATACTGCTCATCAACAAAAAGAAACAAAATCTTGATACACGCACGGATTCACCTCCAGGGAATTCTGCTCAGTGATAAAAGCCAATCTCAAAGGTCACATTCTGCATGATTCCATTTATACAACATTCTCAAAATAACAAAATTGTAGAGTTAAGGGAGTAGGTTAGTGGTTGCCAGGGGTTAGGGATGGTAGGGTGAGGGGGATGAGTGTGAGTGTAAGTAGGTAGCAGGAGAGAGAGATTTGTGGTAATGGAGTTCTGTGTCTTGATAGTGGTGGTGGTTACACAAATCTACATGTGATAAAATGACATAGAACTATGTACACACATTATGCCAATGTCAATTTCCTGGATTTGATATTGCATTATAATTATGTAAGACGTAGCCATTGGGGAACACTGACTAAATGATATATGGAACCTCCTTGTATTCTTTTTATCCTTATACTGTTTTTATTCAGAAATGATGCCTATACCATGAAATTCACCCTTTAAAATGTACAATTCAGTATTTTTTAGTATATTCATAATGTTGGACAAAAATTATCACTATCTAATTCTAGAACACTTTCATCACTCCAAAAAGAAATTCAGTACCTGTTAGCAGTAGCTTCCGATTTTCCCCAAACCCCTCAGCCCTTGGCAATCATTAATCTACTTTCTAACACTGGATTTTCCTATTTTGAACATTTCACATAAATTGAATCATACTGGTTCTCTTGACTCACTTCTTTCACTTAGCATAATGTTTTCAAGGTTCATCCGTGTTCTAGCATGTATCAGTACTTCATCCTTCTTATGGCTGAATAATATTTCATTGTACATATGTACTGCATTTTTTCTATCCATTCATCAGTTGACGGACATATAGGCTGTTTCCACTTTTTGAGCATTATGAATAATGTTGCTATGAACATTCATGTACAAGTTTCTGTGTGAAAGTATGTTTCTAGTTGCCTTGGGTGTATACACTAGGAGGGGAATATATGGTAACTTATGTTACATGGTAACTTAAGAGTTTAACATTTTGAGGAATGGCCAGGCCCTTTTCCAAAGCGGCTGCACCATTTTACATTCTTTTTTTTTTTTTTTTCACCATTTTACATTCTTACCAACAAAGCGTGATGGTTTAAATTTCTCCGTATCCTTGCCAACATGTATTATTGACTTTTTGATTACAGCCATATTAGTGGGTGTGAAGTGGTATCTCATTGTTGTTTTGCATTGTGCTTCACTAACGACTAATGATGTTAACCATCTTTTCATGTGCTTACTGGCTATTTATATGTCTTCTTTGGAGATATGTGTATTCAAATACTTTGGCCATTTAAAAATTATGTTGTCTTCTTACCCTTGATTTTTAATGTTCTTTATATATTCTGGATAGTAGGCCCTTATCAGATATATGATTTGCAAACATTTTCTCACGTTTTTTGAATTATCTTTTCACTTTCCTGATAGTATCCTGTGAAGCACAGAAGTCTTTATTTGGAAAAAGTCCAATTATCTGTTTTTCCTTTTGTTACTTATCGTTTTGGTCTCCTATTTAAGAAACCATTGCTTAATCCAAGGTCAAGAAGTTTTACACCTATGTTTTCTTCTAAGAGTTTTGTAGTTTCAGCTATTAAATTTAGGTCTTTGATCCACTTTGACTTAGTTTCTGTATATGATGTGAGGTAGACATTCAAATTCATTCTTCTGCATGTTGACATTCATTTGTGCCAGGACCATTTGTTGAAAAGACTACTCATTCCCCAGTGAATGATCTTGTCACCCTTGTTGAAAATCAATAAAACATGATGAATGTATGAGTTTATTTCTAGACTCTCAATTCTATTCAATTCATCTATATGTGTATCTTTATGCCAGTACCACAAAGTCTTGATTTACTGTAGCTTTGTAGCAAATTTTGATGTTGGGAAGTTTCAAAGAACCAACTTTTTTGCCCCAAGGTTGTGTTTCCATTTGAAGTTTAGCATCAGCTTGTCAATTTCTGCAAAAAAAAAAAAAAAAAAAAGGAGCTGGTATTTTGATAGGGAGTGTGTTGAATCTGTAGATCAGTTTAGTGAGTATTGCCATCTTAACAACATTGTCTTCCAGTCCATGAGCACAGGATGTCTTTCCATTTATTTAGGTCTTGTCTAATTTCATTCAGTGTTTTGTAATATTCAGTCTTGCATGCATTTCATTAAGTTTGTTACTAAGTATTTTATTCTTTTTGATGCTATTATAAATGGAACTGCTTTCTTACTTCCATTTTTGGATTGTTCCTGCAAGTGTATAGAGATAAAATCTTTATAATAATCTTATGTCCTGCAACCTTGCTAAATTGGTTTATTAGTTCTAATAGCTATTTTTTGTGGATTCCTTAGCATTTTCTTGAATCAGTTTCAGCAGTGTGTGTCTTTGTAGAAATTTGTTTAATTTGCTTTCTAGGTTTTCTCATTTACCAGCATACACTTGTTTATAATATTGCCATGTATTTTTATTTCTGTAAGGTTGGTGGTAAGGTACTGTCTTTCATTCCTGATTTTAGTAATTTGAGGCTTCTCTCTTTTTTTTCTTGCTCAGTCCAACTAAAGATTGGGCAATTTTCTTGATCTTTTCAAAGTACCAATTTTTGGTTTCCTTTATTTTCTCCACAGTTTTTCATTCTTTACTTTTTTCTACTCCAGTATTTATTATTTCTTTCCTTCCATGTACTTTGTGTTTAGTTTGTTCTCCTTGTCTGGTCTCTTAAGTTGGAAAGTTAGGTTGTTTATTCGAGATCCTTCTTCATTTTTTAATATAGGCATTTTCAGTTATAAATTTTTCTTTAAGCATTGCATTAACTGCACTCCATAAATTTTAGTATGTTGTGGTTTTGTTTTTATTCACCTCAAAATATTTTCTAATTTCCCTTGTGATTTTTTTGACTCATTGGTTATTTAGGAGTGTGCTGTTTAATTTCTATCTATTTGTGATATCATCTAATTTCTTTGTATTATTGATTTGTAATTTCATTCCATTGTGGTTGGAGAACATGCTTTGCATTATTTCCATTGTTTTAAATTTATTAAGACTTGCTTTATGGCTAATATATGGTCTATCTAGATAATGTTTCATGTGCACTTGAGAAGAATGTATATTCTGCTCTTTTTGATCAGAGTGTTCTCTAGATGTCTGTTAGGTCTAGTTGATTCACAATGTCGTCCAAGTCTTCTATTTCCATGTTTATTTTCTGTCTTGCTCTATCCATTATGGAAAGTGAGATATTGAAGTCTTCAACTATTATTATCTATTTTTCCCCTTCAATTCTGTCAGGCTTTGATTCATGTATTTAGATGCATATATGTTTATAATTGTTATATCTTTTGGATGGATTGACCCTCTTATCATTATTAAATATTCCTATTTATCCCTAGAACAAGTTTAATCTTGAAGTATATTTTGTCTTATATTTGTATAGCCACTCCAGCTCTCTTTTAGTTGATGTTTGCATGGTATATTTCTCCCTCCTTTTACTTTCAACCTATTTGTGTTTGAATCTAAAGTGTCTCCTATGTACAGCATATAACTGGATCATGCTTTTTTATCCATTTTGCCAATCTCTCCCTTTAAATTGGAGATATAATCCAATTTTAGTGAAATTACTGATATGGTAGGATTTATATCTGCCATTTAGCAATTTCTTTTCTATATACTTTATGTCTTTTTTGTTTCTTTATTCCTCTATTACTGCCTATTTTGTGTTACATAGGTATTTTCTCGTATATCATTTTAATACCCTTGTCATTTCTCTTGCCATATTTTTTATTTATTTTCTTATTGATTGTCCTGGAAATTATGATTAACATCTTAGTTTATAATAATCTAGTTCAGATTAATACAAACTTAATTTCAATAATACACAAAAGCTTTGCTCCTATACAACTCCATTCCCTCCTTTTTTCTTTATACATGTTATCATATAAATTATATCTTTATACATTGCATGCCCATCAACACAGATTTTTAGTTTTTATTCACTTGTCTTTTAAATCAGATGGTAGAGAAAAACATTGGAAACAAAAAAAATACTGTTCTTTATTCATGTGGATCAAGCTATTGTTTTGTGTTCTTTTATTTATACTTGAATTACTCTCTTCAGTGTTTCTCATAGGGCAGGTCTGGTAATGATGGATCCTTTCATTTTTTGCTTATCTGGGAATGTTTTAATTTTGGCTCATTTTTTGAGGCTTAGTTTTGCTGGATATAGAATTCTGGTTTTAAAGCTTTTTTCTTTCAGCACTTTGAATATGTCATCCACTCCTTTCTGACCTCCATGGTTCCTAATGAGATATTGGCTTTTAATCTTATTGAGGATTCCTTTTATACAATGAGCCACTTCTCTCTTGCTGCTTTCAAGATTCTGCCTTTGCCTTTGACTTTTGACTGTTTGATTGTTATATGTCTAGGTGTGGACCTCTTTAAGTTTTCCTACTTAGAGTTCATGAACTTTGTGGATATGTAGATTATTGTTTTTCATCAAATTTGGGAAAATTTCAGCCATTATTTCTCTAAATATTCTTTCTTCTTATTTCTCCTCTATCTTTCTGGGACTCCCATCATGAGCATATTGGTGTACTTGCTGATTTCACATGGGTCTCTGAGGATCTGTTCATTTTTCTTCATATTTTTATCTTTCTGTTCTTCAGACTAGATAATCTTAATTGATCTATCTTCAGGTTTTCTGATTCTTCTACCTGCTCAGATCTGTTGTAGACTCCCTCTAGTGAATCTTTCATTTCACTTATTGTACATTTCACCTCCAGAATTCTTATTTGGTTCTTTTATATAATCTATTTTTATATTCCCTATTTGGTGAGACATTGTCGTTATATTCCCTCTAATTACTTAGATTTGATTACCCTTAGTTCTTTGAACATATCGTAAAAGTCTTTGTCTAGTAAGTATAATGTCTGGGCTTCCTCAGTGACAATTTCTATGGACTACCTTTTTTTCCTGTGTATAGGCCATATTCTCTTGTTTCTTTGCATGTTCATAATTTTTGGTTGAAAATTGAGCATTTTAAATAATGTGATATTGCAGCCATGAAAATCAGACTCTCCTCCTTCCTTAAAAGTTGTTGTTCTTTGTCATGTGTGGCCACTGAAGTCTTTACTTGGTTAGCTTACTGGTCAGCTAATAATTGGACAGAGATTTTCTTAAATGCCTGTAACTCATAAGTCTTCCATGGGCCCTGCATGCATATTTAGGGCATACCTTCAATACTCAGCCAGGAAGTTTACAACTCCCCCTTAACCTTCCTGCTTGTGCAGAGCCTCAAAGTTAGCCAGACATGAGCGCTTAGGGCCTTCTCAGTTCTTTCAGGAGCATGTGGTCTTCTTGATTTCCAGAAATATGTCAGAGCTTTTCCAAGCTCTCTATGGATATCTCATTCTCCAGGTTTTCCTTTTAAGCTTTTTGGTTAGTCTGTTGTTTGTGCCAATAGTATCCACCACCTCAGGCAGCCATGATGTTAAACAATTGCTACTGACTGTTTTCAACAAAAGCTATTTGCACTGGATACACTCCAAGTCTAGTTAAATAAAGACAAGCCTTGTGAGTGGTGTCTTCATGGGAACCATCAGACAGATCAATTAATGACAATTCTCTGGGAATGAGAAGGACTCTAATCCTGTTCTTCTTTCTTCAGTGGTTGGCAGTCTGCTGGTTTTCACTGTGATTTTAGGCTATTTATTTTCAAGGCTACTGTGGAGCTGGGGAGGGTTGATGGGGATAGGGCAAGATAAAATGCCACAACACTCACAATTCTTACCAAGGTTCGGCCTCTTTTCTTGAATAAACACCTCCTGAATTACTATAAGCCTTTCATTAATTCCCATCGTTCTGCAAAAGTTGATCCTGACAATTTTTGTCAGTGTTCTGGTTATTGGGAGGATATTATTTTCATAGGTCCTTACTCTGCCATTCTTGCTGACACCTCTAGGGACTCTCTTTGAAATATCTTGTGAATATATCATTATCTCAAAGTAAAAAGCTAAAATAATTCTTAAGGAAGAGCTGGGGTGTACGTGGAGTAGCAAATGATCTGTTGCCTGGCTTGGCTGCCCTGCAGCCCCTGGAAGCATCTATCACCTGTTCCTAAACAATCAACTTGTACAATAACTTGATGAAATGGGCATCTCTTGGCCCATTTAACAGCTGAAGAAACTGAGGATCAGAGAGATTAAATGAACAACCTACAGTTATAGAACTGTTCTGGGAGAGCTGAGCTAGGAATTCCAATCTATATGGTCCTGGTTCCCAAGCTTCCTTTTTCATTGCCCTGATTCATTCATTTATCCAACAAACCTTTATTAAAGGCATGATTGTAGATGGTGGGGTTACAGCAACAAACAAAACAAAGCCTCTTCACTCATGGAGCTGACATCTTAGTGGAGGGAGACAAACAAATAATGAAATAAATGAATAAATAAACAACATGCCTGGTAGTTACGAGTGCTATAAGGAAAATGAAGCAGAGCAATGGTCAGAGAGTAAAGGAGGTGATGGGAAGTACTATTTTAGTTGGGGTGATCATGGAAGGCCCCTCTGAGGATGAATCTGAATGAAATGAGAGAGGTAGACACATAGATGGCTGGAGAAAAAGCATCCCAAGCAGTGGGAACAGTTAAGTGCAAAGGCATGTGCCCAGAGTGTTTGAGGGACAGCAAGAGGAGTGGCTGGAGCAGAGTGAATGGGGACGTAGGAGATGACGTCAGAGACGTAAGGGTGATAGTTAAGACAGATCATGTGGCCAGTGGTTCTAAACCTTGACTACATCTAGACTCACCTGAGGAGCTTTTTAAACTGTCCACACCCAGGCTGAATCCCAGACCAATTAAATCACGATCTTTGGGCCTGAGCCCCAGACACCAGTATTTTTTAAAACTCCCTACATGGCTTCAATGTGCAGCCAACTTTGGAAACTCATGATGTAGTGTCTTCTAGATCATTGCAAGGCCTTTGGCACTTAGTATGGTTGATGAGAAGCCAAGAGATGTTTTTTAGCAAAGGTATGGCATGATGTGGTATATGGTTTAATAGGATTCCACTGGCTTCTGTGTTGAGAGTGGACTACAGGAGGAAACGGTATGCTATGGTTTGAATGTCCCCTCCAAAACTCATATTGAAATTTAATTGCCATTGTAACGGTGTTGAGAAGTGGGGCCTTTAAGAAGTGATTAGGTCCTGAGGGCTCTGCCCTCATGGAAAGATTAATGCCATTATCATAGGAGTGGGTTTTCTACTGCAGAAGTGGGCTCTTGATAAAATGATAAGTTCGGCTCCCTTTTTCTCTCGCTCTCACATGTGCTCTCTTGGCTTTCTGCCTTCCGCCATGGGATCACACAGCACGAAGGCCCTCACCAGATGCCAAAGCCATGCTCCTGGACTTCCTGCCCTCCAGAACTGTGAGACATAAACTTCTTTTCCTTATAAATTACTTAGTCTGTGGCATTCTGTTATAGCAGCAGTAAAAGGACTAAGACAGAATATTAGTACTGAGAAGGTGGGTCTGTTGCTATAACAAATATCTGAAAATGTAGAAGTGTCTTTGGAACTGAGTAATGGGTAGAGGCTACAAGAACTTGGAGGAGCAGGCTAGAGAGCGTTTGCCATAAATGGAGCATTAAGGGCAATTCTGGTGAGGGCTCAGAAGAAGAGGAGGGCTACAGGGAAAGTCTAAAACTCCTTGGAGATTATGTAAGTGATCATGATCAGGATGTTGGAAGAAATACGGATAGTAAAGGTCATTCTGATGAGGTCACAGATGAAAAAGAGAAATGTCTATTAGAAACTGAAATAAAGGCCATTCTTGTTATAAAGTGGCAAAGAAATTGACTGAATTGTGTCCATGCCCAATGGCTTCATGGAAGGTAGAATTTAAGAGCAATGAACTAGAGTATCTGGTGGAAGAAATTTATGAGCAAAATATTGAAGGAGATGCATGGCTACTTTTAACTGCATACAGTAATATATGAAAGAAAAGAAATGACTTAAAGACAGAATTTATAATTAGAAGACAATCAGAACAGAAATATTTTGAAAATTTTTATCCTGGCCATGTTAAGAATAAAAAAGCATGTTCAGGAGAGCAAACCAATGGTGTGGCCAAACAACCTTGTGCTGAGAAGATTAGTACAGATACAAAGGATCATAAAGACAATGGGTGAATGAAGGCATTTCAGAAATTTTCCAGGCTACCCCTCCTATCACAGGCCCAGAGGCCTAGGAGGGCATAATAGTTTCAGTGGATAGGTCTGGGGTACCCTCTGCAGGTTCACTGCCCAGAACCACCTTGAGTCTCTGCCCTCCAAATTTCAGCACAGTACTCCTTGGCAACCTTAGTCATGGGTCAAACGGGCCCAGGTGTGGCTCTACCCACTGCTCTGAAAAGTACAAGCTATAAATCTTGGTGTCATCCACATGTTGCTAATTCTGCAGGCATGCAGAATGCAAGAGCTATGGGGCCATGACTTCCTCCACCTAGATTTTAAAGGATGTTTCAGGAGTGGAGCCACCATAGACAACCTATGCTAGGGCAATGCTAGAGCTATACTAGAGCTATGGGAGTGGGACTGCCACTAAGACCCCAGAACTATAGAGTTACTAGTGCAATGCCAGCCTGAGAGAATGGTTTTCATGGTACCAATGAAAGGCATGAGACTGCAACCCAAGACAGCTGCTGGGTGGACTAAGCCCAGCAAAGCTAGGGAGTCATGGCTGCCCAAGGCCTCAGGGACCCAACCCCCACCCCAGTGTGCCCAGGATATGGGGGATGGAGTCAAAGGACAATATTATCCAGATGTAAGGCTTAATGTTGTTGGGTTTTGGAATTACTTGAGACCAGTTACCACTTTCTTCTTGCCTATTTCTCCCTTTTGGAATGGGAATGCCTATCCCATACCTGTCTCACCATTATATTTTGGAAGCCTGTAACTTGTTAATTTCATAGGCTCACAGCTGGAAAGGAATTTGCCTCAGGACAAAGTGTACATTGAGTCTCATCCATATCTGATTTAGATAAGATTCTGGACTTTGGACTTTTGAGTTGGTGCTTGAATGAGTTAAAACTTGGGGCTATTGGGATGGAATGAATGTATTTTCAATATGAGAAGAACATGAGTTTGGGGAGGTCAGGGGTAGAATGCTATGGTTTAAATGTCCCCTCTAAAACTCATATTGAAATTTAATTGACATTATAACAGTGCTGACAGGTGGGACCTTTAAGAGGTGATCAGGTCCCGAGGGCTCTGCTCTCATGAACAGATTAATATCATTATCATGGGTGTGGGTTAGTTATCACCAGAATGAGTTCCTGATTAAAAAAATAAATAAAAAGAATGAGTTTGGCCTCCTTTCTCTCTTGCTTTTGCTTTTGTGTGTACTCTTGTTCTTCCACCTTCTGCCACGGGATGGCATAGGACAAAGGCCCTTACCAGATGCCAGTATCATGCTCTTGGACTTCCCAGCCTCCAGAACTATGAGAAATAAATTTTATTTCTTCATAGTGGGAGCAGGAAGTTCAGTTAGGGTCTAGTGTAGTCATCCAGGTGAGAAATAATGGAGGCCTAGACTGTGTCATTTTAGAAATTGAAAATCTGAAGGTCAAAGAAGAGGAGGGACTGGCCCAGGAATTCACAGTCATTGGTAGCATGAAAACCATAGCAAGGCCTCTTGCCTTCCTATGCAACCTGCACTGCTCCAAATCAGCCCTCCTGGGAATCCTCAGAAGGTGAGGCCACCCATGGATGGGGCCATTTTCAAACTCCCTTGAGGTGAGGCAGGGGATGGGAGCAAGGGAGCAGCCTGGGCAAGGTCATGGGAAGCTGGAAGGTGGGCTGGAACCCACAGGGGATTCCCAGGTTTTCTGCTCTCTGATTCCCATGAAGTTAACTAGAAGGAAACTACCAGAAGGCACTGACTCAGGGTAGCCATCCCTCCTCAGTCAATGGCAAATTTCATTTTAAGAAACACAAGGGAAGCTGGCTTTTGTTCTGGTCAGCTCAGGTCACTTCTGCAAGTGCTAAAGGCTAGACCACAGAAGGCCTGGGGAAGAACATACCCACCTGGGCCTCAGGATATGGGATCAAGTCAAGTCACCTGTGAAATATCCCCTAGGTCGGAAGTAGGCCAAGACTCAGCCCGTAATCAGCAGGGCTCCTTTCTAGTTCTTCAGAACTAAAGGGTAGGAGGTGAGAGCTCCCATTGTGTGCCAAAGAGTCTATGCCCTCTTAGGCAAAACCTTTCTAAAATCCCCTATGAGGTAAGAATTATTTTACTGCTGAGGAAATTGAGACTTAGAGAGGCTCAGTCACTTGTCCAAGGTCACGCAGCTGGAAAGTGGCAGGGTCTGGACTTAAACTCAAGTCAGTTTAATACCCATGCCTGTGCTCTTTGCCCTGTTCCACACTGCCTACCGTCAAGGAGCATAGAGGTGACTCAAGAACAAATGCACACTCTCTGGGAATGAAAGACTGGATAGGCAGCCACAAGAAAGGACAAAGAGTGTGCTGGTGGGAGTCCAAGGCAGAAGACATCAGGAGAGCCTTCCTGGAAGGGGTGACACAGGACAGCCAAAGACCTTGAAGGGTGGGTAGGATTTGGACATGCAGAGAGAATGGTGGAAAGGGCATTCAGGTAGAGGAAACCTCATGAGCAGAGAGAAGCCTACAGGTGGGTATAGATAAGGCAGATCCATATATTTATTTTAGTATCTGTTTAACAAACACTGATATGGCACTTGCTCTGTGCCAGGCATTGTTCTCAGGGATTCAAATACAGCAACTAATTTAATCCTCACTACAACACTATGGACCAGGAAATCAATCTTTGATGAGTCCAGTTTGGCTGAGACATAAGATTTATAAGCAGGAAAATGGACTAAAAGCTGGAAAAGTAGATTGGAACTTTATGTAGAAGGCCCTGGATGGCGGACTAAGGAGTTTGTGCTTAATTCAGCAGGCAATAGGGAGTCATTGAGGGTTTCTAAGCAAGTGTGCAAGATGGTCAAAAGTGTACATTCGGAAGATTCATCTGGAAGCCACTGAGGAGGTTGAGGCAGCAGCACAGGAGGCAGTAGAAGAGGACTTTACCCCAGGCCGGTACAGAGGGGGTGGAGAGGTGCTGAGGGATCAGTAGCACATTTAGAAAGTGGCATCAGAGGATGGCAGGGATGAGGGAGAGGGAGAAGTCCAAGGGGATGGGATTTTGGTGAAACCCAAAGGAGCTAAGAGTCAGTAACCTGGGTCTCAAGCCCAGGACTGCTGGCAACATACCATATGGTCTTGGGCATGTCCCTGGCCCTCTCTGGGTCTCAGTGTCCCCATCCACATAATGGGAAGGCTGAATATGTTTATCACAAATGGCTCAGACATGGCTGATATCCCTTGCCTATGGTTCTAGATGTGAGAGGAGAATGTCAAATTCTTGTCCCCAGATAAAGAGAAGCTGCCCCTTGGATAATGGTTAAGAGCGGGGGCTCCAGAGTCGGGCATCCTGAGGCTCCATTCCCACTCAGTAGCTCAGGTTCCTCTTCTGTGAGCTGGGGATGACAGGGACAGTATGTACTTCAGAGGGCTACAGCTACAGTGAAGACTCAATGAGATAATGCATGCAAACATGCCCGGCAGCGGCTCAGTATGGGTGATGGCTGCCATCATCATCAGTGCTGCCTCCTCTGGTGGCTGGGAGTAGAGGGTATAAGGACCAGGCTCAGAGACACTCAGAGACTGGAACCCCCAGGAGCTGATGGCATGACTTCCCAGCTCCAAGCTCCAGCTGCCAAGCACAGCACTTCACTGTTTACAGAACTCTGTTACATCCCAACACATCTAGGAGGCAGAAGTGACCATTTCCATTTTATAGACGAGGCCCGGCTGGGATGTCGGGAGCATCCTCTCATGAGGCCAGCTTGCCCCTAAGTCGTGTGTAACTTGGGCAAGGCTTTCAGAGCACCATGGCTGCGAGGGCCTTAGAGACTCTCCAGTAAATCCCTCATGGTGTACCTGGGGAAACTGAGGCCCTGAGAGGATATCCTCTTGGCCATCCCCAGATCCACTGGGGACACTCGAGCCTGGGCAAGAACAGGTGCCACCAGGAACCCAGGCCTGGCTTTCATTTGCCACTGGGCTGGACGCCATGCAGCTTGCCCAGGGCCATGATTCGGGCCCAAATTGGGGTGTTTGGTTCCTTTCTTTATGTCTCCTGTTGTAACTCTGGCTTAACACTCCCCAGATGGCCATTCCTGCCGGCTCCCTGCCCACGCCGCCATTCAGACGGGAAAGCAATCATTTCGCAGCCCCATTAATTAAAGACTAATTGCTGATTGGAAACACATTGACTGGGCCCTGCGCCGGTATCGTGTTGTGGGCCCTCTGGCCCTGGTGAAGGCCTGGCCCTAACGAGACTCTGGCCCCCCAGCGGCTTGCTCGCTCACTGCGTGGCAGCAGAATTGGTCCTGGACTTAGGCTAATGAGGTGTCAGCTGACTATTAGAACCACATTGATGGGGGAGGCTGGAGACGGGACCAGATAGGAGCTGCCACATGCAGCAGCCATTAGCTCTGAAGTTGCTGTGCTTCCAATAATAGCTCCCTGGGGGCCATGTCTGCCCCCACCCCTTTCCCAGCCAGTTAGCGAGGGGCTCATCTTCCAGCCTCCAAGAAGCCCAGTCTCCTCTGACCCAGGGTGATATAGGCCCCCCATTCAGCCACCAAACGTCTACTCTGTGCCAGGCCCTGGAGACACAGAAATGAGTTATAATAGCTGCATTTATTGAGCACTTACTATAAGCTGGAATGTCCATGGACTCTCCTTTTTTTCTCACAAAAGCCCTCGGGAAGGTTGATGCCATCATAATCTACATCTTGCAGAGGCCTAGAGTGGCAAAGGGACTTACCCACTTGCACACATCTACTAAACAACAGCACCCGGATTCAGAGCCAGGCAGTCCGAGTCCAGAGTCCACACTCACAGACACCGCCATCTACTGCCCCTTGGCCCTGCCCTGGAGGAGCTGCCAGGCTCATAGGAGCAGCCACTAAGGAAGGGGCTTTATTACAGGGTGGGTGGGGAAAGGGCCATGGTGGATGAGAGCCAGGAGGGTCTGGGAGCCCAGGGAAGGGACACCCAACGCAGACATGGGAGAAGAAGAGAAGTCAGGGAAACATTCCAGAAGGAAGTAGCACCCTGGACCAAGTCCTGAGGGACACGAGGACTGAAGGCACTGAGAGGACAACTGAGGCTGAGGGAGAGGCTGATGGGACAGCAGACCCTCCGGGCACAGGTAGCTGTGTGGAGAGTTCCCAGCTACGGAGTGGGTGTGGGCTTGGGGAGGGGGTGACACCGTCCGCTCCGATCTTGCAGAACCTCACTCTGGCTGCAGCCAGCTGGAGAGTGGACGGGAAGGGAGGGAGAACACAAGCAGGGAGAGCAGGCAGGAGGCTCCTGCGTGATCCAGCAGAGGTGAGGGGCCTGGGGTAGGGGCAAGGCAGTGGAGCTATTTAGGAGGTGCAGTCAACAGACTTGGAGAGGGTGGGACTTCGGGGAGAAGGAGGCAGCGGAGGCTAGAATCCCCCTGCCATACTCCCCGGACCACCTGCCCGTGGTGCAGAGGCATGGCACAGCTGGCCACTCTCCCGCTCAAAGCCTTCCATGGCTCCCCAGCCCTTTCTCCCTCCATGGGGCAGGCCTGAGCGGAAGGCCAGCTCTTCTACTTCCTTGCTGTGTGGCTTTGGGCAAGAGCCCTGACCTCTGAGCCCCAGTTCACTCATTTATAACCCCTGACAGTGGTCTATGGCTCACAGGAGAACTCAACCAGCTCCCATGAGCCATTCCCGCCAGGATGCAGGCAGGGATTAGGAGCTTCCCAAGATGAGAGGTCAGCAAGCGTCAGTTCCCATCGCCCCTTTCCCCAGCCATCCTCTGTCAGCCCCGGATCCAGTCACTCTAACCCATGCAAGGGCCCCAGCCCCCAACCCAGACACAGCCACCTCCCTGTCCTGCTTGCTCTTGCTGCTCATTCCAACCTCCCTCTGTTCCCACCTCCATCCGTCCGAATTCTGCCCATCCTTCCCGGCTCACATGCGGCATCTTCCTGAGAGCTTCCCTGATTTCACTCTGGCCAGAGAAATGCCCTTTCCTCTACCATCCCAGAGCTCTTTACTTATGAGCAACAAAACTGTCTTTGTCCCTGGCTTATGTCCACTGTTGGATTGGGCGAGGGGAGAGAGGCCTGGGTGGACGGGCAGGGGGCAAATGAGCAGGGCAGCTGATAGCGGAAAGCGTGTGTGGGGACGCGGCTGCCTTGGCCCTCCGGGGTTCCCCTGGGCTCACACTCTGCCCCAGGAAGCACCAGCGTGAATGCCCATTCAGGCTCAGCAAGGGATGTAAGTAAAGGAATAGAACAAGTGACGGGAAACAATGGTACAAGCGGGTTGAGGAATGGCAGATGGGGTGACAACAGGGAGTAGTGAGGACTGTGGTAAAGTGGAGAGCACGTGCCCCATCTGCAAGAGCAGCGTCTACTCCAATATAGTTGATTGTCGCCACGTTAGAATGCAAGTTCAGGGTTGCCGGGGATCCTGAATTTTTTGAGAGGAGCAGGAAATCCGGGTTTTTATATAAAATTGCCCTATTTTGCAATCCTGATGACTAATCTGAAACTTCCTGGAAACACTCTGCAAGCTAAACAAAGCGTATCTCTGGGGTGAGATGGGGCTGCCAGGTGGCCATCATTCACGTTCTGCAGATGCTCAGAGAGCACTCCATTGGGCACCTAGCTCTGTGCCAGGCACTGCTGGGCAAAGGGACACAGAGGTCTCAGAGGGATTGGATTGCTCTGGGGGAGGTAGACATTTCCACAGACCTGCCAAGGGCACTGCGGGAGCCATGGCTGATGTCATTACAAATGTGGGCCTGAAGTCAGACAGATGTGAGTCCATGCCCTGGCTTGGACACATTCAAGCTGTGTGTCTCTAGGCAAATTGCTTAACCTCTCTGAGACTCAGCTTTTGTCTGTAGGAGGGAAAAAAGGTTTAAAAAGTCTCAGCCCCCCACTATTGTCATGCCTGCCAAATGAGCTAATGGCTGGTGAGCCCTTTGTGAATCATCAGCTGTGCAGGTGTGCGGGGATGTTCCAAGGAGCTGGGGTTACAGGGGTGAGGCCACGCCTGGAATTGGCCGAGTCTCTGGGGCACATCCAGATGTGCAGGCACATCTGGAAACCGAATGGTAAGGGTGCTCTGGGCAAAAGAGGGTGAGGAGCCCTGGCTCGGAGCCAGGTGGCAAGATGCTGTTCACCGCGTGTTTCTGCCACCATCCTGTTGGTGTGATCAGTGCCTGATCCCTGCACGAATTTCCCGACCAGACGCTGGGGCAGGTGGAGACCCAGAGAAAGGAAAGTGCCTGCCTAAGGTGGGGCAGATCCTAAAAACCCAGACATTCCATCCGTCTTGATTTCATAGCTACCATCCTACTACAAAGGACAGTCCACACCTATCCAGCACTTCCTATGTGCCAGGTACTGCCCTAAACGCTTTCACATACGTTGACTCAGTTAACCCTCACTGCAAGCCTGGGAGCTACACGTTATTATTATCGTCTCTTGTTCCCAGATGAGGACACTGAGGCACAGAGAGGTTAATTGATTTATCCAAGCCACACAACAAGTGAACAGCAGAGCCAGGCCATGAAGCCGAGCTGTCTGGCCCTGGAGTCTACACCGCCTGGATTAAACCCTCTGATGAAATTCCCTCTGTTGAAAGACTTAGTGTGGTTTCTGTATTCCTGACTACACGCTGACAGCACAGCCCCCGACTGTGCCATGGGAGAGAACAGAGGAGTTGTAGGATGGCTTCAACATCAGTAACCCTCCCCGTTCTGATGGCGGTGCCTATGCTGGAACCCAGGCCCTCGGAAACACCATCGTGCTGGGGCTCAGGATCCAGGACTGGAGCGCGCCTCCCTTGCTCATAAGGCTCTCTGCTCCCCCTGGGCAAGGCCTGGAGGCCTGGAGGGAGAGGCTGTGAGCCAGGCGGAGAGTGACAAGGAGGATGAAGTTGAAGATGTGGGCTGTAGTCTGGGCCATCAGGTGTGCCCAAGGTGGGCAGGGCAGGCTGAGGCCAGCCAGGTCAGCAGAAGGGCCCAGCATTGTGCTCCAGAGCCCCCCACAACTGTCCCCAGATGCAGACGCATGCACCCGCCTAGGCAGGCACACACTCACGGACACACTCACCCAGCTACAGTTACACGCCAAGAGACATAGACAGACAGGCAGACATAGGCAGACATACATCTGCATGCATCCATACACACACACCAGCAGCTACACACCCTCTCCCTCGACACCTTTGTTCATATCGACACACACGTGAACACAAACACACACACGTGAACCCTCCATACACGTGTACACCTCCTGGGGAGGTTTGGCAGGGGAGAGATTGTTCCAGCCCAGCCCACAGCACTCCTCCCTCAGATCTCCCTTTAGTCTTTGGGGGAAGAAGACACTTATTGAATGGAAAAATGCCTCCAGCAAATGCCACCCACTTGGCGGCAGCTCAGCCTCCTTTTCTGGCCTCTGCCATTCAGGCCATGGCCTGTGTAACAGCTCCAAGTTTCTGTTTGCAAACATGCCGGAGGGGGAGTGGGGGAGGTGAAAAATACTTCAAAATGAAGATCAAGCCCAAGGATAATAGTCGACCTTCAAAGTCTGTAGCAGCGTAGACTGTCAGGGTGGAAAGCTGGAGAAATACGGGGAACATTGGGGGAATCGCTGGGCTGTGAGTCAGGTGTGTTAGTACAAACATGAACTTCACCATGAATTTGCTGTGTGACCTCGGGCAAGTTACTCCAGCCTCTGAGCTCTGGTTTTCCCATTAGCGTAAGGGTTAAGGGGACACACTCTGGAGCCCAAATGCCTCAGATTGAATTCCAGCTCTGCATTTACCCACTGTGTGACCTTGGGCAAGTTAGGTGACACCTCTCTGCCTCAATTTCATTACCTGTATTACAGAGTTGATAGCATTAGTTAGCTCATAGGATTATATGACTTGATGCACATAAAGCTCTTAGAGGAAATCCATAAATAAATTACTGGATTATAGTAAGCGCCATGTAAGTGGCAACTATTGTCATTGCTGTGAAATGGGGATCCGAATGTCTACCGCACAGGATTGTGGGAGGAGTATATGAGACAGTGCCTTAGCACAGGTCTATGAACTCTAGTGATAAATATGCATAATAATATGCTGCCGGGTGGATTCTGAGGCTGGGATGGAGCTGGAGGCTTGATCTGAGCAGACAGGGCTCCATGCAACATCCAACATCTTAGGGCTTTCCCCTGCCCTGGCAAGTGGTCAGTGGCCTATTCTAGAACCATGCCAGGCCTGCTCTCACCTCCCAACCTTTGCACTGGCTGTTCCCTCTTCCCTGAATGACCTTCCCCCAGATATGGCTAATTCTCCCACCTCCTTAAGGTCTTTGCTCAAATATCACCTTCTCAATGAGGCCTCTACCCTGACCATCTTAAGAAATTCTGCATCCTGCCTCTCGCTGCGGTATCTCCAACTGCTGTTATTTTCTCTTTTATTTTTCTAAAGCATTTAGCACCTTCCCATATACCAAATGATTTACTTATTATATCATTGTTTATTCTTCATATCCTCCTATCACACTATTAGCTCCATGAAGGAAATGTGTTTTGTTCACCGATGTATCCCCAAGTGCCTAAAACTATCCGTGGTGCACAGTAGGACTACAGTGGCTTTTGTGGGATGAACGTAGAATGGACACAGCTTCGAGAGCTCCCTGGGCTGCAGTTAGGATGGTGGGCTGGAGGAGCGAGCCCGGGGGATGGGGGGGGGGAGGAACCCGGAACAGCAGCAGTGAGGGCGGCACCGGGGAGAAGGCAGGGTCTGTGGGAGCAGGGCCCAAGTCCCGCCTGCTATGGGTGGACTCCCAGGTCTGGGCACAGTGCCTAGCAGCGTCCGGGCGCGAGGACTATTTGTTGAGTGGACGATTAAATACACGGGCTGTCGCAACGTCTGCCAAGTTGATTGGATGTGGGAGAAGAGGAATAATTCAAACAGAACACCCTCAGCTTGAGCCTGGGTAACCAAGAAAGTAAGTGGAAATGTTCCCGAGCGCTGGAATCAGAAACCCAGAATCACACACATCACACCTCTGGACACCAGCTCAAACATCACTTTCCTGCTTCCCAGATTAAACAACATCCTCCTAATTGGCCCTCCCAATGGCCCCTTGAAAGTGGCCACAGGCACGCTGATGTCGCTTGTATATACTGTGTCTCCAGAGCGTAGAGTGCTGCGTCCAGGCTTGGGCGATCCCCAGCGGCTCCCCATGCTCCACTCTCTCCTCCTGTTCCTCCCCTCCCTCCTCCTTTCTCCTCCTTCTCCTCCCGCTGCCTCCTCCCACTCTGGTCATCATAAGCAGAGTATTCAGGGAACGTCAGCCAATGGTTTGGATTAAACCACAGGAACTGAGGGTGACCCGACCTGCGGGGAGGGGGTGGGGTGGGAAGCAGGACAGCTTATACAAGAATTTGGCCCCGATTCACCTGAAATTGGAGACTCCCAGGTCTGAGCTGCAGGCACTCAGAACTGGATTTGGGGTTCATGAACCTCACACTGTACGGGTCACAGCCTCCCAACAGATACCTACACCTAGTGACACACAGCATGTCCACAGCACACAGCAGCACCCTGGCACCCACATATCCAAACACACTCACATCACACTTGCAGTCGTGTGACACATGCCCCCCACAGCGCCCCCACCTCGGTGAGATAACCCCAGATCCCGCCAGACCACTGACACACACACACACGCACACGCACACGCACATGCACACACACACACGCACAAAACACAGTGACACGTAACATACACACCACTCCCAAAGCATGGCCACACTCCATGACTCCACCTCTCTGCCAGACAACATACGGAATAAGTATATAGCATTCTTGCAGCACAGTGACAGCCCAACAAACACCCGGTGGCACCCAGCAGTTTCCAACACAGTGACACAACACACACCACCACCACCTTCACTCACCACCCTGCTACACACACTCACACACACAGAAAAGAGCTCTCTCTCCCCGCCCTTCCTCCCCTCTCCATGTCTCGGCCTCTGGGCCACGCCAGCCCTGCCTTAGGACGTGCCTTAGGGTCGTGGCTCCGGAGGACAGCTGAGCTGGTAGGCGCCATTTCCTAGAAGGCTGTGGATTTGGCCTCAGCTGATCAAACACATGCTAGGAGGTCCACGTTTGAACTCTCGGCTCTCGGGGTGGCTGGTATGTGGTCCCCACCAATGAACTGCAGGCAGCAGCTGGCTGCCTGGGCCTCCCCGCGGGGGGTGGGGTAGCCGGACTGAGCTTTGTGGGTGGGGGCCAGGCAGGGCCGTGCTGACTTGGGGTGAGGGGACGTGCAGAGTTCAGGCTGCTCACGGCAGGGGAGAGCACAGGAACGCCTCGAAGCAGCGCCTGGGCCGCACGCTGCATCCTGCAGTAAGAGGAGATGCTGCGGAGAGACAGGAAGATGGGTGGAGAGAAGGCGAGGGTGGAAGGAGACTCTCCGGGCTCCTCAAGGCCCTTCCCTTAGGAAAATGACAGTGGCAGGGGTTGAGAGGGGAGGCAGGGAGCCAGAGCTGGAGGCTGGCAGGGAATGGGGCTTTGAAAAGAGGCTTTCAGAGAAGAGCGAGAGGCAGGGGCAGGGGACAAGGAATTGCCCTTGGAGGCTGAGCGGTCAGCCTGGGGCCCCCTTGCTGCCCACGTAGGGGTGGGGATGAGACATCAGTCAGGAACAAGAGGCTCCACTGATGAGAGCTTCAGGTGGAGAGAAGTTGGCTGTTGGTGAGGGCAATGAGGGAGAAGGACGCACGTGAGAAAGAGGCTCTAGGTGGGGACTGTCTCGCCTCAGACACGGGGCCCACGTGCTGCAGGCAGAGGGTTCCATGAAGATGTGCAGCCCATCAGAGCTCCCAACTCAGCAAAAACCCTTCTCAAGTCACCTAGAAGGGCACGACCCACAGCTTCCTGTGGCAGGTACGGAAGGATTGGCCAACTTCAGACACTGGTCCACTTGAGTCCTGACCTGAGTAGAATCAGAAGGTGGGAGGAAGAAAGGGAGGGAGGCCTTTGGCCTTTCAGGGTTGCCATCTGGCTCAAGAATTCCCCAGGCAGTTGACTCAAACCCCATAATTGGCATATTTACATGTTACTTATGCCAAAAGACATAAATGAACTCCCCCTGTCCCACCCCACCCAAGCTGAACATGGATGGCCTCTTGGCCAGACTCCAATTCTATGTCCCCAGCTCCCCCTGAACTTCTGAATACTTTGGCCTGGTATCCCCAAGGGAACCCCCGCCCCCGAGATGGGTGCTAACCCAACCTCCAGGGACTGAACCTCCCCTCCCTCCCTCCGAGACTGAGCTAATAACACCCGCTCTTATTCAGCACTTTGCACTGCCCCAAGCATGATCTCACTGGAGTCTCATAACAACCCTGTGAGGCCAGCAGAGCAGGGATTATTATCCCTATTTTCAGATAAGGAAACTGAGGCCCAAAGAAGTTAAGCAATTAACAAGGTCACAGCACTAGCAAGCCCTCTGACTCCAGATCCAGCACCCAGGTGAGAAGGGATGCCTGGCCCCTTTCATCTTAAAATGTGAAATGTCATGAGGGGTGTAGGGAGGAGGCTCAGGTGGCATAGTGGGTGAGGTGGGAGGTAGGAGCCTGGCAAGGGGATTAAGCCATGTCTACTCTCTTCTGAAAAGGATAGGGGCAACGGGGTAAGAAAACGGATGCTTCTTGAACATCCGCTAGGAGCCAAGCAGTGTGTTAGGTACCTTACATACATTATCTCATTTAATTCTTACAAAACTCTGTGAGGTAGGTCCTCATTTTACAGAGGGAGAAACTGAGGCTCAGGGAATGGCATTGTTAGGCCTAAAGTCACACGGTGTGTAAGTAACAGAGTTAGGACTTGGCCCTGCCTCTGGCTCTAAAGCCTGTGTTATTTGAGCAAGAGTCTGTGTCCCCTTCTTTGACATGTGACCATCTGCCTTGGTACCCATCCAGTTGCTACAGGAAGCTTATCCCTGATGGGGCTTCAGTAAGTGGCCTTCAGAAATCAGGAAACTGAGACGAGGGAGGGGAAAGGGGAACTGTGGGGGAGGTGAGAGCTCCAAGAGTTTGTGGGAGAAACCGGATTCCTCCCGGGAATTGTGAACAGTGTCCCCTCCCTCCTTCCTTCCTCTCCCCTCCCCCTTCTGACCACAGCCTGGCTGGGGGATGGAAGCCATGTCCCTGAAGGGCGGCCTCTTGGCAGATGCAGGGCTGGAGGCAGCGCCACAAAGGCCCACATCCTGGGTCACCTCCCACTCAGAACCACAAGGAATCTGGACAAGAACTCCAACATTTCTCTAAACCACCAGATTGCATTGCCTCTTTGCTTCCCTGCCTTCCTCCACATCTCGCCATCGGCCTGAGAGATGGAATCCCGGCTTTCAGTAGACAAATCCACTTCCTTTCCGTGCCTAGCAAGCCAAAGAATCAGACCCCTGAAGCTGGTCCTGATCTACAAAAATCATGTCCACCCTCCTTCCTTTAGGCACAATTCATGCAGGCCAGTGGGGGACTCTCTCCTGTTCTGAGCCATCGCAAATGTAGGACATTCCATAGCCTTCCTCAGGTAACTTTTCAGCGTTGCATTTTTCACTATCAGGAGGCGCTTCATAATCTCTAACTTTAGTCCCTGATGCCAATTCTTTTCTGTTTTGATTGTAGTGGAAACGGGGGAGTGTCACTCCCTAAATTATGGCTCTGCCAACAACACACTAAACCAGGGAACCGAGCTCCTCTTCTGGAAACCAACAGCTGCACCGTGTCTTTATTGGCTGGTCCAATTGTCTAATTCCCCAGAAATAGTGAAAGACAGAAAGGGAAGGAAAGCTAAGATGGAGAATATTCCAAGAAAAATATTGTAAGATACAAGATAATAGACCTAGTGAGTAGACCAATTAGATCCTTGGCTATCATAATTGTCATCACCATCACTGTCTTTAATTGCTCCAGTCTTGATCATCACCATTACTATTACCACCGCCACTACCAGCTCTGTCCTCATCACCATCTTTGTTTCTGTCACAACCATCATCATCAGCACCTTCACCAATCGCCTGTGCTGTCACTAGTGCCACATCTGTCATTATCGCCATTTTCATCATCAGTACCTCTGCATTATTATCTCCACTTTCATCGTCATCACTATTGTTACCACTTCCATCATCATCATCACTTTTATCGTCATTACCTGGATAATCATTACCAAGTCCATTAACACTATTGCCATCACCATCATCATCTTCATCACCACCTCTATTATAACCACCTCTATTGTCATTCCACCATTACCTTCATCACCAGTCACCACCAATTGTTACTAACACCTTCATCACCACCATTGACACTGTCACCATCTTCGTTGGCAATAATATGATCATCACTACCATTGTTATCCTTAATGAAATGTATCATTGTGGTCCCCGTCTTCAAGAACCCACACACAATTGATAGGTCCTCAGACGGAGAATAAAGAGGATGAGGACAGAGACCTGAGGTGTGGAAATATGGAGGTCCCCAGATGTCCATCTTAACTGTGGCCAAAGAAAGCACCCCATTCTGGAATGCAGTCCTATCGTGGAGAGTGCAGGGAAGTGGGACAGGACTCCAGGTGTACACTAGCAGATGGGAAGGGCGATGCCATGTAGGAGAACTAGGCAGGTGTGGGGAGTCTGGCTTCTAGATTCAGCCCCTGCTTAAGGAACATCTCTTCCACAAATCCAGGTGCCCCTGAATCACCCTGGAGTTGTGGTCACCTGCCATGTTCTTGGCTGCAAGCCCAGTCCCTGGAGCATGGAACAGCCCTAGAACTGGCTGCCATGACTCACCAAGAGGCTGCAATGCCTGTCCTAAAGGAGATTCCACCAGGCACAGGGACAAAGAGGAGGTAACTTTCCCAGTGCTACTACCTTCCTCTTCCCTTCCGTCTCCTCCAGGTCCCCTGTTCTCCTCTTCCTCCTTCTCAGACTTTCCTCCTCTTCCAGCCTCTTCTGCCCTCCAGCCTGCCTCCCAGTACTGACTCCCTGGTCTCTGCCCTTCACCTCCCCTCTCCAGGACAGGCAGGGGTTTGAAATGCCTTGGGCAAGAGCCATGGAGGGTCCTGGGGGAGACCGTTTCTTAACTTAATAGGCTGCCCTGTTGGGGGCTGTTTCCGGAATCTCCAGCTAAATCATCCTTTGCCCACTTCATCCCATTAATCCTGCTGCTGATAGGGGAAGAGGCTCATTAAGTCATCAAATCCTTCCCCCCAAGTCTGGGCTTCTCTCAGCTCGGTCTGTGCGTGCACGTGGCCTCTGCCCCTACTTTCTGGGCTTCCCTCTTGGGCAGGCGTCCCCAGGGGCTGCCCAACACTTGCAGCCTCTCCCACCAGGTCTTCCTTCCCACGCTGTGCCCCGCACCAGCACGCGCACACACGCACGCTCACACACGCGCTCCCCTGCCAGTCAAGCTCTGCGAATGCTCGTCATCACCACCACCATTGTCGCCTATTGTGAACTCACTGTGTGCCTGCTCACGTGCTAAGAGTTTTGCCTACGTTAACACATTTGATCCTGTCCACCCCCCTGTGAGTTTGGCATTTGCAAGCCCCCTCCTTTTTTTTTACAGGCGAAGAAACCAGGACTTAGATACATTCAGGAACCAAGGTAATACCATGAGAAAGTGCAGAGCTGCGACTGAAACCCAGGTCAGTCCCAAGTTCCAAGCTTGTGACCTGAAGTCTAAACTACCTGGCAAACCTGGATCCATGAGACCTAGGTTCAGTGGGGACAGGTATTCGATAGTACAGTATTCAATATAGGTGGCTAGGGAAGGTGAAAAGGTTAGAGGTTATGCGCCCACTGAAACTAGGTCTCAAGAATCCTAGGCTGCCCAAGCTGGGAGGAAGGGACCTCAGAGATCTCCCCTCCCTGCCCCTACCAGTGATTTATATTTATTAACAGGGAAGGCCCACATTGGGAAGGAACCCAGGGACCCAGGGTGAGCATCTATGAGCTTTCCCACGCTACCCCATCACTTTTGGCCTGACTTAGTTCCACTTAACTCCCCGGTAAGGGAAATGAACAGGAAATTAAAGATAACTAGGCAGTTTGAGAGGATTAAGGATAAGGGAGAGCAGCATAATTATGTCATAGTTGCTATCAGACAGGAGAGCACACCAAAGGAAATGTAAACGGCCTCAAACTGGCCCATTACAAGAACAAGGGCAAGGCCAGCCAGCAGATAACAGAGTCCTGAGTGTGGGACAGAAACATTAATCACCCACCCTAGCAAGGCAATGGGCCCAAGGACAGGAAGGCAGAGAAGGATCCCCAAAGGCCTGCATGGGGCAAAGAAGCTGCTCTGTGCCTGCTGGCTTGGTATAGCCACTGGTGCGGGGAGGGAGGAGATGTCCCTTGGTTCGGGAGCTAAGCCAGCTCCTTCTGTGTCCTAAAAGAAAAGCTTCGAGCCCAAGGACTCCAAGCATGGGGGATCACTGGTCAGTGTCGTGTACTGGAAAGTTCCCTGGACTGGGAGTCAAGGGGCCTGGGTTCCCCTCCCAGTCCTATACCATCCCAGCTGTGCAGCCTTGGATGAATCATTTCCCCTCTCTGGACTTGTATCCTCATGTTTACAATGAATGGGCTTTTGGAAGAATAAAATGAAATGAAATAACAATTAACATTTATTGAGCAACTCCTCTATGGACTAGCACAGGGTTAGCAGATTTTTTTTTTTTTTTGCAAGGGACCAGAGAATAAATATTTTAGCTTCACAAGCTGACGGTCTCTGTTGCAACTACTCAGCTCTGCTGTTGTAGCACAAAAACAGTCATAGACAATGGGTAAACAAAGTAACATGACTATGTCCCAATAAAACTTTATTTACAAAAACAAGCAGCAAGTCAGACTTGGCCTGCAGGGTTGTAGGTTGCTAACTTTTGAACCAGACACTGTGCTAAGCACTTTTATTTACATTATCTCGTTTGATCCTCAAACAACCCTGGGAAGTAGATGCTAGTATTATTATCCCTATTTGATAGGTGAGAAAACTGAGGCACAGAGCAGTCAAGTAACTTTCTCAGTATCACACAGCTGGGAAATGGTAGAGCCAGTGTTTGAACCCAAGCAGTTTGGCAGCTGAAGCCATGGTCTTAACCTGTACACTGCATGCCTTCCAGGATAAGGATCATGATTATTACAACAATACTAATCATTGCTTGCATTGCCATAGGACTTTACACATTCCCAAAAGAGATATCAGAAATAGCAGCAGTTTTCCTTGAGGAGTCACGACCCACTGGTGTGTCACAATCAGTTGCACAGTGTGTCAAAAGTCTTTTATTGCTAATAATAGTTGTAAAAAATGATTTACTGCTGTTTTAATAAACGAGAGTTGACCGAACATTATCCCTCTAATAACGTCCCTCTCACTCACTTGCATTCAGATATGTTTCCTGGAAAGAGAGTGAAAGGGCTGGAGTTTCAGCCGGCTTGCCAGGAATGCTGGGGAGGATGGCATTCAGAGGCATGCTGTCTGCCAGCCACTCGGGAGAAGCAGGGGACCGGCAAAGACCGGCTGACAGACCCCACCCCCTGGACTGTCATCAGGGCCGGGACTAGGGATGATTATTCCCATGGGACGGCAGAAGAAGACAAAGCTCATACAGATGGAGTGGGGCACCCAGGGTCACATCCTAGAGGCTCAGGCAAGCTGTTACCAACGGGAAGAGTCCAGCGTTGCATTAGAGAAAAGGGTGAGGGGCCAGACAGAACGCTGGTCAGATCCGGACTCTACCGCTTACTGCGTGACCAGAGTCTATCTCACAGGCCTCAGTTTTCGTATCTGTAAGATGGGGGTATTGGCAGCCCCACACCTGACAGGGCCTGCTGTGAGGCTCAAGTGAGATGATAAGGAATGTCTGAGGGGCTGGGCCTGGCTGCTTAGCCTGGAAAAGAGAAGACTCAGGGAGAAGAGACGGGGGCGGGGGGAGAGAACTAACATTTAAGGAGCACCTACTATGTGCCAGGAAAGCTCCCTAAGCTCTCCCCCAAAAATCCTCCCAACAACTTGGAGGTGAGAATAACTACTGCCATTTTACAGATAAGGAAACTGCGTCCTGGGGTCACCTAGCTGGAAAGTGATGTGGACAGAATTGGAACCCAGGTTTGTCTGTGAGTCTGGAGTGCTATGAGCACTGGCTGCCTTCAGTTACGTGAACGGGGCGTGATGGGAAGCAGAAGGCTTCACGCATTCGGGAACAGTTACTGAGCGCTGGCTACATGGCAAGCATTGTTCTAGACACTGAGGATTCAACCTGAACAAGACAACGTCCTTGTCCCCATGGAGCCCACATCCTAGCGGGCAGCTAAATATACTTTGGGGTCCTTTCCAATTTGTGGTGACATCTCAACTCTGCCATGATTGTGGTTCAAGTGTCTTCTCTCTACCTCAGTTTACCCCCATCATAAACCCTTCCCAAAGGAAATAGAAAAGAAAACTGTCTACCCCAATGCTCGCCACCCCCCACCCCCCGCTCCAAACCATGTTGTCCTGAGTGGCTTCCTGCCCAGCCAAGAACAAAGGCTGGAGGAGCTGCTTCTCTGGGACATCATGTGTCTCCTCCCAGGGTGTGGGGGCTGAGGACCACAGCCTGGCCTAGACCTGACCCTGATGAGCTGTCCCTCGGAACAATGGTCAGAGGCGGCTCCCCCAGGACTCTGACCAAGGCTGGGAAGTGGGGCTCAGGACAGGCTGGCCTGGGCATTGTTTGGCAGGCACGCTTCCTGGTTGAGTTGGCAGCCGGAGCCCCTGGGATCCTGGAGTGGGCCCAGGAGGGCCTGTGTCTTTCTTCCTCTCATCCAGAACAAATCTACTGTTTCTGCTCCCGTCTTGCGTTCGAGGAGCCCCGAGGGCTGCAGAGTTCTACCTCATCCCGCCTGGAACGGAGCACAGGCCTGCGCACACCCGCGCTGCCACACAGGATTTGCTGCCCTGAGCCAGGAGGCTCGGACTCGCCCACTAGCACCAGCCACTTGTCACACACGCAGGAGGCTAGTGAAAGCCAGCGGAGCACCTTCTTAGACAGTCAGGCTTGGCAGGTTGACCGCAGTACAGTCCTGCGACAGGCACTTCGGGAAGCCAGCGGCCCGCGAGTGCGCATGCGCCAGCGCAGTAAGGTGGCGCTCAGCTAAGTGGGCCCTCAGACAGTTGGCCAGGCAGGTGGCCCGCCAACCCACTCCACGGCTGGCCAGGTAAGCTAGCCGGCTATTCGTTAGCGCTGGGCCTGAGTGGGGGCTGCGGGCACAGCCAGTAGGGAGCACTGGGGAGGGGGTGAATACCAAGGCATCCAGGCAACCGAGAGAAAGGACTAAACCTTCAGCAATGCAAAGAACTCACCCCCCACCCCCTGCCCCACCCCACCCTGCGCCTTTGATCACACACACACACAGAGCAGCCCCGGCCCTGCCCTCCACATGTCCGCATTTCTTCTGTGTGTCCCCCCCCCCCGCCCCCCAACACACACGCCACATCTGGGGAAGGGCGCTGGGCCTTTGGGCCTCACCTCTGTGTGAACCTCTCCTTTGATCACCACACCAGCCCCGGGAGGGAGAGAAGTTGGGAGGGGAGAGAAGGGAGGAGAAATTCTCCCTTTCTTTGCCCCTCTGCTTACAGCTCAGTGAGGCTCAGAAAAGTCAAGCTGCCGGCGGAAGGTCCTCCAGCAGAAGACGAAACCCAACTTCCGAGCCCTGACTTCCCCAGCCAAGGCCTCAAAGAATCCCATAGTATCAAGTGGAAAGAACCGGGGAATGTGCCCCCGGATGACAGTGAAGAAGAGAGCCACCTGTTTCTCCTTCTCCATCCTAGCCATGTGGATAAATATAACGCCCTCCTATCGCAGCCCTTGAATGTTTACAGAGCACTGCCCATATGTTCCTTCGTGTAATCCCCCCTACGACTCTGGGAGGAAGGGATTATTCTCATCCCCATTGTACAGATGAGCAAACTAAGGCTTGCACAGACAGAGTGATTTGTCACCCAGCAAGGAAGAGGAGACACCAGTATTTGATGTCAAGCTCTTGGTCCCTAGGACCCTTGAGCAGTCCTCCGTTTGTAGTGAAGAGCTTTGTGGCAGACGTGAGGAGGCCCGGCCTGCCGCAAACAGGGCCTGAGCCCGAACTGAACGGGTACTTGCTGGCCCGCTGGTCCCGAGGGTACTAACTACCACCAGCCTGCCAGCCTTTCAGCAATCCCAGCCTTGACACCTTGTCTGCAGTGGCCCCAGCCTGGCTGTCGCCCCCACAGACCCTGCCAGAGGCCACCTGGTTGGCTTCAGGAGCAGGGGCCTGGGCCTGTGTCCCCAGCACCCTGGCGACTGGAGTTGAGCTGCCCCTCAGCTCCTCTCCCTGCTCAGCCTGTGGCATGGCTCGGGGGCTGGGGGCTGGGGTGACGCTTGGGAGGGAAGCCTGAGTCATCCCCAGGCCAGGAAGCACAATATTTGGCAGGGTTCCTGGGCCCAGCCAAGGAAGGAGCAGGAGCATTGAGTTACAGAGGCCAGCCTAGGGCAGGGGAGAGGCGGTGGGGAAGGGGCTGTCTGTGAGTCTGTGGAGATGAAAGACTCACAGCAAAGCAGGGTCCACGGGCTTCGGCCAAGGTAATGGCCCTAGGACACATTGGGGACACCTGGTGGGGAGGGGGCCAGAGAAAGGCCAGTGGGACCTTTATTCTGTCCAGTCTTCCTTCCCAAGCCAGGCCCCCCAGCCAGGGCCCTCTCTCCCTGCAGAGCTGTGTGACAGCTGGGGCAGTTCCAGAGAAGGGATCCCCCTCTACCCCACAGGGGGAGGGCGCCACCTCCCGCCGCCTCCCTCCACCTCTTCCTGTCACGTCCTTGGCCACCAGTGTTTCAAAATATACTGGATCTTGGCTGGCTGTTTACTTAGGAATCAAAAACATCAAGTTTCAAATTCATTCCCACAGCTTTTGCGCTCACCTCTTGGCAGACCATTCCGGTCCAAACTGCTTGCCTGAGCTAGCTCCGCACCCACAGGGTTGACAGCCTGCTCCATCTGCCCTCCACGGGGGTGACCCTCGGATACCTCAACAGGGCCTACGCTGATGCTCCGCTCACTCGGCCCCATCCCCCCGCCCCCAAAGTAAAATTCATCCTCTGTCTCTAGGAATAATGTCACCATCCATCAGCTTGGCATCATTCTTGACACGTCCCTCTCCTTCCTTCCCTCCTTCCCTCCTTCTTTCCTTCTCTCCTTTCTTCTTTCCTTCCCTCCCTCCTTCCTTCCCTCCCTCCTTCCCTCCCTCCTTACTTCCCTCCTTCCCTCCCTCCTTCCTTCCCTCTCTCCTTCCTTCCTTCCTTCCTTCCCTCCTTCCTTCCTTTCTCCCCTCCTTCCTTCCCTCTTTTCCTCCTTCCTTCCTTTCTTACTTCCACATTCACTGAGCATGTGCCAGGCACTGTGCAAGGAGCTGGGGAACAGCAGTGAGGAAGTTAGCCTCAAGCCCTGCCCTCCTTCAGCTTACAGTCTTGTCCAACAAGTAACCAGAAAATCACCATACTGGTTCCTAAGGCTGAGATGAGAGTGGTACAAGGGGCTGAGGGAGCCAATTAGAGAAGTATCTGAGCCCAGCTCGAGAGTGGGGGGCATGGAAGGCCTCCCAGAAATCAGATGAGCCCATCGTGTGTTCCACGTGTTCGTTGTGCAGGGCTTAGGGATGGGGACGGGAGGTGTGGAGTATTCCCAGTAGAGAAGAGCAGATGCAGAGGCCAGAGGTAAGGCAGAGCTTGCAGCCGTGGAGCCACTGAAAGAAGTTTCCTATAGACAGAGGCAAAGCTAAGAATTGGGAGGTGGGGGCTGTGCTGGTAGAAGGTAGGCTGGAAAAGCGGCCCCGAGCAGCCTGGCCTTGGGGAACATTGGAAGGGGTTTAGCCTTTATCCTGAAACCCTCAGTAGCCATTTGAATGCTTCAAGCAAGCAAGTAATACTCTGATGTATGTCTCCAAAGAATTGTACAGTCGGTTTCACCCTGGCTTGCCAATCGTCCAGCTACACAGTGGCTCTCCACCACCTATTATGCCTTCTGTCGTCAACCTCATGGGCTCAGATCACTGCTCCAGCCTGCAGATGGTCCCTCGTCTTCAGGGCGTGAACCCTCCCATCCCCTGAGCCAGCCTCCAACCATGAAGGGGCGAGATGCTATATATGTACAATATATACACAGATCCGATCTCATTGTGTCACTTACCCTGCTCTAAGTACTTCATAGCTCCCCATGACTTTCAGGATAAAGTCAGGTTTCTCATCAGGGTGGACACACAGACCTTCCCCGCTGGCCTCAGCTCCACACGTGGCCTGCTCACCCTGGGTGCTCTACCCACAGGCCCAGCATGGCATGACCCAGACACAGCACACCTCTGTCCATGTCCTCTTGCTGGATCACTCTTCTCTGTCTTATGCGATTTCTCCCTCGTGCTTGAAGGTCTGACTCTAACGTCACCTGCCTGCTACTTCCCAACCCCCTTCCCTTCCCCTCCCCAAGGCAGGACAGTGAGCATCTCACTCCTGGTGCTCTCTGGAGCTTGCCTGTAATTCGAAGGTACCACCCCCTGACCCGTCAGGGATAATTCTAGGCCGTGTGAATCTGCTTCTCAGCTCCATTCTGTGTCTGCCTCTGCTCTGTCCCTCTAGCAACAACTTGCCAGCTTAGGCCCCAGGAATCTGCCCTGGGGCCCAGATCTGGCCTAGCCTACCCGCTGCCTTGCAGGCTTACCATCAGACCCCTGACGAACTGTGGCCTCTCCACTCTTCAACCCTAGCAGCCCCTGGGCCTGAGACGTCTTCCTGGTCAGAGGATCCCTTTAAAGGCTGACCTTGCTTTCTTGGGCCTCCCCTCCTCCCAGCGCTCAGTAGCTGAGCAGCACTGAATGGAATTTCCTAGCCTGCTATCAGGGCTGGCCTAGCCCAGGGGAGGCGTGGAGGCTGGCGGGGGCTCTCCCCGGAGGGGAAGGTGCACACGCTGGGATGGGTACCCAGCTCCATCTTAGCAAGCAGGTGGCAGCTGGACCTGCTTCTGGGGATTCACTGCTTTAGTCCCATGGTCAAGAAACCCACCTTCCCCTCACCCACCCTAGTCTTCCTTTCCCTGGCCTAGGAGCCTGCTCAGGCTCAGGGGCTGATGGGATTTAAGAGGTGCAGAGAGCTTCATACATATCCCCCAAACTAGGGCCAGTTCAGGAAGCTGGGGGCCTCCTCTGCTCTTCCCCAACATCCACTGCTGAGCCCCTCTCTCTGCCTCAGCTCGGGGCCTCTGGGTTGCTTTCAGGAAGTGGGGTGCTTCTGTGCAGCCCAGCTTGGAAGGGGGAGGAGGAGGAGAGATGGCTTGATATGGATTTTTGTGGTTGGAGGTGATTGGAATCCCAGCTGTGTTCCTCAGCCCCTGCCCCTCCTCCACACGCACCCCCTCCTTCAGAGATGGGCAGGGGGAAGGAAGGAGGGAAGAGGGGCTCTGCTGGCCTCCCCGTGCTCAGAGATGCCCCTTAAGTGCAGCAGCCAGATTGGCCAAAATGACCAGCAGGCCCCAGGGCCTGACAACGGGGCCAAATATTTGCATCAAAGACTATCCAGGGTGATGTGGGGATATCTGTGGGGTCTTTCCTTATAAACTTTCCCCCAAAAGGAGGTTCCTAACCCTAGCTTCACATTAGAATTGCTTGGGGAGATTACAAAAATGCTGATGCCTGGGCCTCAGCCCCAGAGGTTGTTCGGTTTCACCCTTCCTTCCTTCTAACTGGTCTAGGCAGGAGCCCGAGCAACGGCAACTTGCAAAACTCATCAGGTGGTTCCCATGCACATGCGGGGCTAAGGGCCTCGCTCCAGAGTGGGATTTCCCACCCTTGGCAGCACTGACATTGTAGGTTGGGCAAGTTTGCTGTGTAGGGCTGTCCTGTGCTCTGTAGGGGGTTAAGCAGCATCGTGTCCTCTACCCACTAGATGCCACTAGCAGCTACCTCGCAGCCCCCCATATGTGACAACCAAAAATGTCTCCAGGCATTGCCAAATGTCCTCTGGGGTGTAAAACCATTCCCTGGTTGAGAACCATGGCTTTGGCGTTAGGGACAGCCTTGAGATGGGAGTGCCCTGCTTGAGAAAGGCTGGGAGCACACAAGGAACCTGACCTCATTCTAGTCCCTAGGGAGCATAAAACTGAGAAACCAAAGGGCAGAGCCTACTTGGGGATCCAGGGATTCTGGATCTAATGTGACTTCCTCTGTGACTTTGTACATTTCACCCATGATTTGACAAATGTTTCTCGACCAACTGTCAACTACCAGCCATTGAGCTGGATATTGAGGGTGCTGCAATGAACTAGACGGACACTGTCCCTGCCCTCATGGGGCAGATGGTCTAGAGTAGGGGTCAGCAATCTTTTCTGTGAATGGCCAGATAGTAATTATTTGAGGCTTTGCAGTCTCTGTCACAACTACTCGACTCTGCCGTTGTAGCATGAAAGCAGTCATAGACGATGCATAAATGAATAGGCATGACTGTGTTCCAATAAAACTTTATTTACAAAAACAGGTGGTGGGCCAGATTTGGCCTGCAGGCTATAGTTTGCTGGCCCCTAGCTATAGAAGCTTGACAGGGCAGCAGGGGAGAGTGGTGGAGGAGATCAGAGCCCACAGGAGGGGCATCTAACCCAGACTGGAGGGGAAGGGGAGTCTGGGAGGCTTCCAGAAGAGATGGCACACATCAGAGTGATATAAAACTGAGGCCCGAAGGCTGAGGTGGAGGTGGCAAGGCGAAGGGTGAAGGGATAAGTGTTCCAGGCAGAAGCAGCAGCCTGGGCAAAGCTTGGGAGCAGGAGATGGCCTGGCACATTCCACATGGCAGGGAAGAGAAAATGCAGAGAGACGGAGAGCACGTTCAGATCACCCAGGGCCCTGACCTTTATTCTCAATCTCTGAGAAGCCACTGGGGTTTCTGAGTGTGGCAGTAATAAACCTGCTTTGCCTTTTGCATCCTGCCTCTGAGTACGTTGTGATCAACGGGCTGGTGGCCGTGAAGAGCAGAGGCGCAGGAAGAGAGGGGAGGAGGCCACCACAGGCAACAGCCGATGAGGCCTGGAGCAGGCGGGCCCTGTGGGGCAGGAGGCAGAATGCGGGGACTTGGTGTTGATTGGATGTGATGGGGCCGGGGGAGAAAGAGGTGTGGACGGTGACCACGAATGCTGCTGGGCATGTGGTGGTGCCATCCATTGAGAGAGAGGACACAGGAGGAAGGGTGGGTTTGGAGGGGATGGATGGTAGAGGAAGGACTTAGTTGAGACATGTTGAACTGGACATGAGTAGAGGACATCCAGGCAGAGATGACCTGAAAGCAATTAGAAATACTATCCTTAAGGCTAATATGACAGAGGAGCTCCCCTAGGGCGGGAATGGAGAAGGGGAGGGGAATGGAGGGAGGGAAAAGCGTCGAGAGCCCCTTCCTCTCTCTGGTTCTCCTAGGTGCCGTCTAAGAGCACTGAGAGTGTTTGGCTCAACGATCTCCAGAGTTGTCTTGCTCTGTGGGCACAGCGTCTAGTGACACGAGACAAGAGAGCAGCAGAGCTCTCTGGGAGCACAGGAAGTCTGCCAGCTTTCAGGAACCAGAAGAGATGTCACAGCTCTGAAGAATAAGGAGGGTTTCCACAGGCCCAGGAGGTGAGAAGGGCGGAAGCAGGAGGCGGGGGACAGGGCGGGGTGGGTGGACATTCCAGGCCAAAGGAGCCGGGTGAGGAAAAAACAGAGGCAGGAAGACTCAGAGAGTGCTTTGGAAAGCGTGAGTAGTCAGTCTGTCACGCCAGGGACCAAGAGGCTGGGGTGGGACGGAGGATACACAAGATTAAAGGGACAGTGGGTATCGTCCGGTGGGTTTGTATCCTGTATCAATGCCACAGGAGTGTGACTTGGGAGAAGTCACTGAACATAGCCTCAGTTTCCCCATTTGCACCAACACTCATCCTCCTCTCTAAGGAGCGGATGGAAGAAGAACGTTTTAGGCTGTGAAGTTGGGGTGTTTTAGCCCCATAGGTGAGGGACGCCAGGAATTCCCAGGTGGCAGCCAGAGCTGGCCGAGGAGTCACTCACAGGGACTCTGGCCCCTCTCTCTTCTATGCTAACTGGGTTTCCCAGCCAAGGGGAAGGGGCCAAGAGAAAAGAGACTCTGGACCAGTCTCTGGACAAGCCTAGTAAGAGGCCCCCAAAAGGCAATTTCCACTCCTGTCTTTGCCAGCCACTGGCTGCCTCACTCCGGTAGTCTCAGGGAAAAGGGAAGGCAAGAAGGGCCTTCCATTTCCTGGGCATGTACCGTGGTCCCTGTGCTTTCCATCCCCATTTCATAGATGACAAAAGGGCCAGGCAGCCAGAAAGCAGCAGAGCAGGACTAGAACCCAGGTCTTTCCGACTCCCAAACTCATGCTTGCCCCTGGCGCTCCGGCAACTGCACAAACAGGCTCTGAAAGTGCCCGTCTGCGGCTATGTCTGGAGAGGCCTCTGCTGGCTCCCTTTGCTCGAGACGGCCCAGAGGTTCCCTTTGTGGCCCTCCCTCTTCTTCCTTTCACCTGCCCTGTCCTTCCCTGGCACGCATTCCCTCCAGCCAACGCTGAAGCCAGTGGCTATCCACTCCACTGGGACCCAGACAGATGACATTGGAACAATTGAAGTGTCCTTCCCATGACCTTGAGCTCTGGTGAGGCTGACTTTCCTTGTGGTGACTGGGGCTGATGACAGCGGAGTGGCAGGAGGACACACACACACACAGATGAGCCACGTCAGAGCCGGCATGGCCAGGATACCCCAGCCCCCGCCAGGCAGATGCCTCCCCCTCCTCGTGCAGACAGCTGGGAATACCCCTGCCAAATGACAGCGCTCGGCTGTCGCCCTGCCTCCTCTTCAGCCAGCCAGGAACACCCCTGCCGACTGATGGGGCACAGTCATTTCCTACTGTCTCAGACAGATCCCCAGGTCACCACTGCCAACGGATGGGACACAGCCACCTCCTCCTGCCTCAGACACTGGGGGCCGTAAACAACGCAAAGGCCCCTGGCTCTCAGCTGCCTCAACACACAAGTTCTGATGCCACCTCTGAGCAAGGCCCTGGGGTGGGCACTGGGCCACACAAAGGAATCATAAAAGCCCCCACAAGCTAGTGGAAACCCTATAAACCAAATGGGACCTTAAGTCCAACTACAAGAATTATCATATCTGGAAGGAACAAGGTGATGTTCTGGCCCCAGGAGACAGAGCTAGGTAGAACCTTTGATGGAAGCCACAGGAAGACCAATTTCAGATGAAACATCTGGCAGACAACCATGCTGAGATAAAACACGGTGCCACTGAAGGAAGGGAGTTTCCCATCACTGGAGGTATGCAAGCAGAGCTTAGGTGATCACCAGGCAGGAAGCAGTAGGTGGGGCACCAGGTGGGGGCAGAGACTAGATGGCCTCTAACGGTACTTCCAACCTCGAGATTCCATGACTCTGGGATTCAAATCCAACCTCTTCACGATACAAATGAGGACACTGAGGCCCAGAGAGAGGCAGGGACATGCTCAAGGTCACACAAAGCGTTAATAGTCCTCAGAGGACTAAACCTAGGATTCCTCATCTTGGATCCTCCCACTCCTCGGACTGTCCCGGCCAGAACAAACCTTCTTGGTGTACCCAGAGGCTCCCCTCCCCACCCTGCGTCCTGGGTGGCCTGACACCCCGCATGGCCTTCTTTCCCAGCCCTGCCTGGGCTCAGCTGACGGATGCGCTCCTCGTCGGACCGCCTCTGGTCCTGGCTCTGCCTCCGGCTCCACAGATGGACGCTCTCAGGCCTGCTGGCTGAAAAGAATCCACATTTGACCTGGAGCCAGATGTGGAGCAAAGGGAGGTAGGGGAACAGAAAATCCAGGGTCTGGAGTGGGGTGCAGAGCCTGGGGCCAGGGCTGGGACCCGCAGATCTCATGAAGCCCTGGATGCCTGGCACGTAATGTTTGATAGATTGTTGTTGGGGGGGGGGTATCTCCTGGAGCAGGACGTTGGAAACTCCAGTGAGCCAAGCTAAGGGCCCCAAAGACCTCAGTAGAAATTCTGAGGCCCCGAGAATGGGTCTTTAGAAACCATCCTCATTCATTTGAGGCTCTCCTGGACCTCATGTTGGACACCCACCTCCACTGCAGCCTTTGCCTCTGCCCTCATCCTGCCAAGCACAGAGGACTTCTGTCCTACCCAGAGGAGATGCTGCAAAGAAATGTCAAACTGCCCATGTGTGCAACCCCTCACATTTCACAAATGATAAAATGGAGGTTTGGGGGTTTGCAGAACAGAAATGGCTGGCCCAAGGGGACCCAGTGACAGGACTAAAACAATGACCTCCAGTGTCCCAGTGCATAGATATTTTCACACTATCCCCTCCACATGTTCTGGTGACAAACTACTTTGTGTTGTCTCATGGACCCTTTGCAGTTACAGATGAGGCGAGCATTATTACACTCATTTTAAGAAAAAGGAAACCAAAGTCAAGAGATTCTCAGTGACTTTCTAGCTACTTCTCCTTAACAACCAATAATGTAACAGGCATTAATTGCCGGGGGTACTAGAGATGGCAATTTAACTCAGAAAAGTGACCCTAACAGTGGACTTCCAGGCACAATTTCAGGCCCATGAGGGTGATATGTGGAGCAATCCTTCCAAAACATACTCTATACATAAGCTGCTTAAGAATGCCCCAAGGAATTAACATATATGTGTCTGTGTGTGTGTGCACGTGTGTGTTCTTGAACTCTTTTCTAAAAGATTCTGATTCCATAGCCATTAGGTAGGCCCAGGAATCATTTTTTTTAACAAGCATTGCAGGGGAATCTGACACGTAGCTAGGTTTAGAAGCAACTGGTTTAGGATAGTCAGAGCCTTCCAGTCTAAAGGCGGGGCCAGTCCTGGTGGGAAATCTCTCTGGAGGACACATGTTTGCATGGGTTTAAGCCCCACTCCTGGTACTAATATGGGACAAAGGGTGTGTATGGATATTGGGTAGCCAACAACCATTCATCACCACTTCCTCTTTTCTCTCAGAGCCCCAATTTTGTTCGCCCACTTCTGAGCAGACAGCACATGGGAGGCTGGGCTATAGGGGCTGAATCTTGGTTAATCTAAGCCAGTAGTTCATACCTGATGCACATTTGACTCACTTGGAAAGCTTTTTAAAAATACTGGTAACAGGGCCCCTTCTTCAGAGATTAAAGTGGTCTTGGAGTACAGTCTGGGCACTGGTATTCTTTAAAAGCACCCTGGGAAATTCTACGGTGTAGCCAGGGTTGAGAAGACTGGTGTAAGTCAGTCATGATAATTCCAACCTCTTTGCCATGTTTTTGGGTTGCATGTGGCACAATTCTGGCCAACAGAAGGCACGGACAGGAAGCTGCAGGGGGGTTCTCAGGAAGGCTGTCTTGTTCTTATAAAAGGACACAAGGCCAAGTTGTTACTTCTCCCAGGGTTTGGATTTTGTTGAATTAGGATGTGATACTTGGAGCTGCTGCAGCCACCTTATGACCATGATGGGGCAGGCCTGAAGACAAAAGCCAAGACTTAAGAGTGGTGGAGCAGAAAGATGGAAAGAACTGAGTTTGATGGAAAAGGAAACTGAAGATCAGAGAGGTCAAGTCACAAACCAAGATCATAAAGCCAGTTGGTGGCAGAGCTGATATGAAGGCTGTACCTTTTACCACCACCGAACACACATATCCACCCACCAGCCCTAAAACCCTGGGCAGTGTAGTGTAGTGAAGAAAGCATTGAGCTGTGTGAGGAGGCCTGGGCTGGAGATATGGGGATATGAGGATAGAGGCCACTTAGCAGTGATTACCAGGTCAAGCATCCTGTGGGTGTACCCTGCCTCCCAGCAGGGGGGTGGCAGCTGGTGCCTGCTCTGGCTCCATCAGCCATTAATTAAAACTTGACAAAAAGATTAATACACAGGGGACAGTTTTAATTAGAGACTCCTGGAACGTTAGTGCTGGCAAGGCCCTGAGAGACTACGTCTGCCAGTCTCCTTATTGTATAGATGGGGAAACTGAGGCCCAGAGAAAGGGAGGCACTAGCCTAAGTTTCCTTAGGGTGTCTGTGGCTCAGGACTCTAGGTGCCCTGTGTGACTCCCTGGCCAAGCCTCTTTCCTCTGCCCTGCGATGCCCCACATATGGGACAGCTTTAATTAACTTATTATCCTATTCAATTTGTCACCGATTCCCAGGGCCCCAGCAATGGCCTACAACGAAAGCTTCCTTTTGTGCAAACTCTGCAAGGCCCCAGGGGGCTGATGGGATAAGGGCAACCATTGAGGAGCCTAGGGCAGCCGAGTTTGACCACCTACTTCCCAGGGTTCAGCGCAGCCAGAGCTCTGTCTGAGCCTGGGAACATTCAGCCTGGGGACATTTTGCCTTTTCCTTTTTCACTGGAGAGGGTGGGAATATCACTAATCAGTTATCTCAACCCCTCAATTTGCAAAGCAATGTCCTTATCTCCATTGATATTCACATCAACCCTGAGCATTAGGGTGTTATTCCTTTTAAAAATACTTCCATTATTTTTCTTTAAACAAAACATGTTCCTTGTAAGTAAATTCCCACAATGCCGAAGTGTATGTGGCCAAAAGTTAAGTCTCTTCATCCCTTATACCCCTGGTAATAGTTCGCTGTGTAGCCTTCTAGACTCCCCCCAAAATACACACGCACTTAAGTCTGTTGCATGTCCCCTATTGTCACCTTGTGGGGAGCTCCAGGGCACGGCAGGGTGCAGGAGAGGACAGTTCAGCTTAGACCCTCTGTCTCGGGCAGCCTTCCAGTCAGGGCCCCCAGCTTAGTCCACACGGCACCCCTTTGAGCAGAAAATTGAGAAAAGGGCATCTCTTCTTGAGGGGCTCCTGTCCAGGGCACACGGTTTCAACCTGAGGAGCTGAAGAGTGGGAGCAGGCTTCACATCCGCAATGTCCCCCATCTCTGCCCCTGTGTGTCCACGGCTGCTGTCACTGCCTTCAGCCAGGCTACTGTCTTTCCTCCCTGGGATTCTAGCTGCCCCTCCCTTCTCAGCAGTGTCCTCTGCCTCTCCTATGGCCCTCCAAGTCCTCCACCTCACTGCGCCAGGCGGCCAGGCAGGCGGATTGTTGTCATCGGCAAAGTAGATTATGTCCTTCCTAAACTAAGCCCCTCAATTACTTTCTCTTGCCTCAGGGTCAAGGCCTCACTTCTTAAGGATGACACTTAAGGAACTTCACGGTGGCTCTGCACCAGCAGGCTTGGGTGTGAATCCTGGCTCTGCCCCTTACCAGCTGCATGACCTTGGGCAATCCATTTAGCTCCCGTGCTCACTTTCCTTATCTGCAAAATGGCAATGACGGCCATAATCACAGTATCCACCTCATTAGGTTGCAGCCAGGAGATGAGGTAATTCAGGTCAAAAGTTAGGCCAGACCTACGAGCTGAGGGGCCAGCAGCACAAGAGCACTGAGGCTGTCACCGGAGAGGGGCCGGATTGGGCCTGAGCCCCAGCCCCACGCAAGTCAGAAAATGGAGCCAGAGTTGGGAGGGAGGAAGAAGGCTACGGTGGGAGAGGCTGAACCCGGCCTTGCTTCCAGAAGCTCAGAGGAAGATCTGGCCTTGGCCAGGCAGCTAGAGGAGGGAGTCCTGGGAGGGAACAGACTCCCTGCAGCCCCTGCACTGGGTCGTGGGAAGGAAGGAGGCTGGAGCACTCCAGGGCTCCCTGGGAGCTCCTGAGCGTCAGTTCTCTCATCTGCAAGGCGAGGGTTTAAATGGCTTCACGGGGTGGCTATGAGGATTGCAGGACTAATGCACAGAAACCTTCAGCGCAATGCCTGGAAAACCATAGGCGCTCCATAAACCCTTGGGGAAGGGAGAAAGAGAGAGGCTGCAGACACCCAGGCCAGAAAAAAGGACCAAATACTGCCCACCTGGTCGCCCCCTGTAGGAGAAGGGGCAGGCGACTAGATGGGACACTTCCCAGGCACTAGGAGCGTGCTGCTGGCTTTCTGTTGGAGCCAGGGCGGGACCAGGTGGGGGAAGAGGAGAGTCTGGCTGCACCCCAGTGCACATCGGGCTCTGATCCTCAATCTCCTTATCTGTAAAGTGGGGACAAGTATCACCAGGCCCACAGGCCTGCCATCAAGCTGAAATGAGATAATGAGGAGAAAAGCACATTATACAGAACGAGGGCAGTTATTGGTTTACCATCTACAGCAGAGACAACTTAGAGCTGAGGGTCAGAGCACTGTCGTTGGAGGAAGACTGATCTAGGTAAACTAACATCCCTTTGTCTTAGTTTCCTCATTCTATAAAATAGGAATAATAATAGTACTATCTACTTCACAGATTTATGGGGAAATTCAATGAGACCATTTCAATAAACTTCCCAGCCCATGTAAACATTCAATGCATAGCATTTTTTAAAGATAATACTATTCCTCAAAGAGAGAAAATTCCCACCCCACCTCCGTGGGAGGGGGGGGGTCCAAATTCCCCCACCCCCACCATTTAGCCAGGGTCTGCATACAGCTGCCACTCAATAAATCCTTGCTAGCTGAGAAATCCTTACCTCTCAGCAACTTTATGGCGTTATGGACAGTGAAACTTGGGACCGTTGGAGACTATTTATTCCAACCACCTCATTATACAGATGGAAAAACTGAGGCTCAGACAGCAGAAGGGACAGGCCCCAAACAAAGGCCTGTCTGACCAGAAGCCCCCTGCCTACCAGGCAGCCCTTTCTCTGGAGTTATTTCTAAGTGGGAGAGATTTCCTCCCAGGCAGGGAGACACTTGCTGTGGCCTCCCCAGAATCCCGTCAGCCCAGGAGCCTGTTCATCCTAGTCCCTGGCCTCGCCCCAGGCCACACCTAGCTGGCGGGGAGTCCTGCCTCAGCCTGCCCCCCCCACACCCTGCTCCGCAGTCAGCCTAGGCCGGGTGGTCCGTAATTGCTTCCTGTCCTCACAGGCTGTGTTTGTTTGCTCTGTGGCCGCTTCCTCACACCCCAGCACACCGGAGGCACTGACCAGCAGTGTGGGACTCCTGGGGCCCAGCCCCCAGCCTGCTCTCAGATGTTGGGCCAGCCCTCCCCAGACCCACCACCTGGAGCCCAGGAACCCAGCAAGGCCCTAGAGACACCCCCGCCAGCACTTCCCCAGCTTCCGCCTCCCACCCTCACCTCCCAGCAGCTGGTCCTGCCACTAGCTGGGGGAGAAGCCAAAAAATCAACAGGTGGCAGCCCCCAGCGAAGCCCTGTAGGCCTGGAGCTGAAGGCGACAAGCCCCCCTTCGCCTAGCCCACCCCCACTCCCAGCCGCAGCCCAGTGGAACTTGGACGGTAGGTCCAAATGACCCTGCCTCATGTCAGAACTTTGAAACTGTGGAGGTTGGAATGTGGAGGGTAGGCGGAGGAGGGGTGTTACTAAGTTTGTCTCTGAAGGTTTCTGAGACTAGGATAGAAAAACTCAATGCAGTGAAGCAACAGACTTTGGGTATTAAAGCAAGTTATTTAAATGTTCTTGGCTTCCGTTTTCTCATCTGTAAAATGGGACCAATACACTGTACCCGCAAAGGTGGTTGTGAGGTTGAAATGAGCCGTCTGGCACACACTGCCTTGTAGGTAGGGTGGGTGGGGAGGTCACTAGGTAGGTAGGGTGGCCACCTGTCCTGGTTTACCCGGGACTGAGGGGTCTCTCAAGATGTGGGATTTTCAGTGCTAAATCCTGAGCAAACTGGGGTGAGTTGTTCACACTGAGAGTAAGTGTCAGGCGAATGTTTGTCCCTGGAAGCAGGCTCCCCTGCCTGCCACTGAGACCCTCTGGCATCTCCGCACAACTCCGTAGCCCTTGATGTTCTCAGTCGGAAAGGCTCTTCCTACAGATCTGCCCCAGATTCTTCTTCAGGAAGCTTCCCAGACTCGAATCATCCGGCTCCTTCTGCTACATGCCCTCCCTCGGCGTTGACACCCGCCCACTGTTTCTCCCGCCCCGGCCCCTCCGCCACTGGAGTGCCATCTCTCCTCTGCGCTCCCGCACTCCATCCCGCCCCCGCCCCTCCACTCTGTAGGCACATACAGCCCCAGCCACGCCACCACACACGCGCCACACGCGCACGTCTTTGGTACACCTACACTCTGTGTACCCGGACCTCAGGACGAAGGATTCCAGCTTGACTGAAGAAGCTTCTGATCGGCAGTGGGATGAGGCCTCAGAATAGGTGGGAGGGAAGGTGGACAATCCTTTCTCTGGGGGTAGGGCTTTTAAATAAATATACAGCGGTGGCAAAGATGCAGGGTGTCGTCTTGGAGCAGAGGGATGGCAGCCACGATCTCTAATGGGTCCTTGCCTCAAAGGACCTTCGCTTCAAAGGCCCCTGGGTTGTTTCCCTTCCCCATAGCCCCCACCTCTGAGGTCTAGGCAGGCCAGGCCAGGAGAAACACAGCACTAAATTCCATCTAGTTGGTTCTGGGCTGCAGACACTGGAGGGAGGTGCTTGGGGAGTGGGCTAGGCCGGGCCAGCAGCCCCTTGGGGCCCGTCCCTCTTTTCCAGCTGTGGAGACACCCTGAGCTGGCTGAAAGGCGCAGAAGGCAGGGACATGGGCATGGAAAGGACAATGCCCTCTCCTTGAGGCCCCTGGCCGCTGGCTCACACTGCCCCTCCTCAGCCCCTGAGGAAAGCGCCGTCAGCAGAATTCCTCACGTCCTGCTGCTGGGGCCATGTTTATCCAGCGCAGCAAACCTCCCCAGAAGCGCAGACTCAGAGCAGGCCAGAGAGCCCGAGTGAGGCAGAGAGATGACGACTCTGAGGCATGGAGTGAGGGAGGCCTGAGGGAGAGAGAGCACTGGAGAGACGGGGGAGGTGAGACAGGGTGAATCCCAGAGATGGAGGGTGACAGACAGACCTAGGAGGGCGCCCCTGGGGGCCAGCAAGGTGGCGCTGCAGCAAGATGGAAGCAGAGAGAAGCAGGCCGACCTCTGAGGCTGAGATGGGAAACCAGACCACGAAGAAGAACGGAAAAGCAAGACAGCAAGAGGCAGAAGCAGAGCCGGAATGAGGGAGGAAAGAAGGAGCACAAGGGGGAGAGCACTACAGGGAGGGGCTGGAGGAGCAGTGGGGAGACCAGGCAGGGATGGGGCAGGGGCCGGCTGGGCAGAAGGAAGCCAGCTCTGTGGTCAGGGCGCCCCAGGCCCGGCGGCAGCCGCCCCCTGCACTTAATGAGATTCTTGTTCGGAGCTGCGGGAGATGGGGCCGGGCTGCAGAGGCCCCGCAGCGCCTCTGCTCTCACCGGGAGGGGGCCTGGGCTGGGGCTGGGGCTGGGGCCCGGGGGCTGAAGGGGCTGTGCAGGAAGGCATCGGACAAAGGCTGGCCACAGAGGCTGCCAGGCCTTGGGAACAGAGGGGATGGCCCTGGCAGAGGGGACTTGTGGCCTGTGGCAGAGCTCTGCGGAGGAGGAGGAAGGGGAAAAGGGGCCAAGACTGGTGGCAGGCAGGGGGCCTGGGTTCTAATCTTGGCTCTGTCCCTCACCCTGGCTGGGTGACCTTGGGCAAATGTCCTCCTTTTTCTCTGGGCCTCAATTTCCCCATTTGCCCCATGAAGGGCGAACTCAGGCAGGTGGGGACCATGAAGAAGCCAAGAGTATGTGCCCTGGCTCAGGGGACAGCTGCCACTCAGCTCCAGCTGTCTGTTGCTTTGTGAGAATGTAAGCTCAGTATTACTAGAGCTTCAGAGTTTTTTTAGAAGTTATAAATCTGGATTTTTATGTAAAAATCTCCTGAATTTTAAATGATGGCAGCTAATTTCTTCTTAATGTAGGCAGTATGTGAGCCAAAGAAAACACTTCAAGGGTCTTAAGTGGCCCATAAGGTGCCTGTTTATGGCAGTCTCTAAGGCCCACATCAGCTCTGATGATCGCTACATCTACAGCTCCACCACCATCCTGAGTGGAGTCCAAACCTCACCCAAATTTCATGCCTTTGGAGAACGGGCAGAACGTACCAGCAGGAGAAAGCTGCCATGCACTGGCATTGGTGGCAGAGGTGGGGACACGAATGCCAGGACACAAGGTTTCTTGGAAGCCTGTTTGCTGATCCTGCCCCCACCCCATCTTGCTTCCAAAGCTTCCACCACACCCTACCTCAGCCCCGCAAGGCCTTCCTGGGGAAACACCTTCTGCCTGGACCTTGACCAAGGGCAGGCAGACACCATGCAAGGCCATAACTAGTCTGTCATTCACCCTCAGGCCCAGGCTGAAGAGAGGGAGCATCCCAGAGCCAGATCCACCAGGAGCCCTGTCCTTACTGACACTCTAACTCCAGGGCCACCACCCTGGCATGGCAGGGAGGGGGGAGAGGAAGGGGGAGGGGGAGAGGGAGGGGGAGGGGAGAAAAGGGGAGGAAGGGGGCAGGGTATCGTGGTGTGTGCTGAGAATGGGCTTTCCCCAGACCTCTGAGTCCCCACCCCTTCCCAGTCTACAGCCCACGAAGCCCAGCCAAGCATGACAAGGGTTAATTGGATACCCCCAGCTGGAATCATAGAATCATAGGGCTGGAACAGACCTTGGAGGTCATCTGTCAGGGGTAGAGGAGAGATTTTAATTACCCAATTCAGCTTGGCTGGAATCACCCCCAGCCCCCAGCCCCAGCCCAGGTTGTTTATCGAGGAGGAGGTGGGGCCAGGAAGGGCTGCTAGGCTGGGAACCTCTGAAAAGTAGGTCCTGGCCACAGGGGTCACATTCCTATCTGCACAACCCCTACCCCCAGCAGTGCCTGGCTGTGGGGCTGACAGGCACATAGCCCTTGGCCAAATAAATGACTAACGGTACCAGGAGAGATGGGGAGTGACAGGACTCTGAGCCAGGAGGCAAATGACCGGGGCTCCAGGACTAGCTCCATTCAAGGTCATACATCTAGGAAGAGGCTGCACTAAGTCCTTTCCCATCCTCCCATGATACCTCTTTTCATAGGGCTGGGGCAGGAGCGTCAAAAGCAGCTAGGAGGGAGTGGCCATCCACTGCAGCTCCCACTCCAGCAGACCCTGGGCCTCTTCAGGCTTCCTAGTCCAGCCTAGGCTTCCTAGACGTCTACTCACTGTGTGATCGTAAACAAGAAAGCTTCCCCTAACAATTCTTTGGACAGAATCAGAAAAATATGAGTTGGTTACAGCAGGAAAGCTTGAGGCCAGACACTAAGAAGGACTTCCTGAAGGTGGGACTCCCCACAGCAGCTGCAATCCAGGTGGACTCTGGAATCTCCTGCCCTGAAGAACTTGAGGCCCCATGGGGCATGGGGAAGTAACATCAGAGCTGGGCAAGGGTTAGGGGTGATGTTCTTACCTGTATCCCTGAACCCAGAGCTCAGCACTGGGGCAGGGGCGGGGGGCAGGGTGGTGTCAATCTACCTAATTTCCTGTCTACTAGTCTGGAGCTAATGGAACCTAGGAATGTTCCCAGCCCAAGGCTGTGACTGCTGATTAGCGGTGGAAGCTCAGGGCCACCAAAGCCTCTTTCTCCTCAGAAGCCAGCCAGGAAGTAGAACCCAGCTAAGGCAGACAGACCCAAACCCACCCTTTGTCTTCACTCCAGAGAAGCCCAGAAATCAATGCTAGCCCCTTGGCTCAGAGCCCAAGATGGGTAGGGGACTGGGCTGGAGGACAGAGAAGGGGCTGGGAGGGGAGAGGGGAACATTGGGGGAGCCACGTGTCTCCATCCCAAGGCAGAGGGAAGTGAGAAAGACACAGAACTCTCTTGGGAACTCTCAATATCGCTTTAAAGGGTGTTCATGGTTACCTTGTTCTCAGCTTTAAAAGTCCTGAGGGTTTAATAACACTTTTAAGTGGCATCTTCTGTGGGGAAGTTCCCATTGGCTGCAGGCCCAGCCTGTGTCATTTCCATCCCAGCCCCTTTCCCACAGCCCAGCAGTACATTTATCCCAGCCCAGGAGTCAAAGCTTGATCACACTGGAAGTTCCCCTTGATATCCATCCTCTATCCTTCCTGCTGTAGCACCCCACTCTCTTTCCTTTTGCCCTGCTCCAAAATGGAAATGAAGTCCTCTTTGGTCCCTGAAATGAACAAAGCTTGGATTAAAAAACCAGCCTGCTGTTCAGGAGGTAATCCCGGCACCCTGCCACCCGTCATTCCCCACCACCACCGTCCCCAGCATGTTCCCTCCTGGGAACTGGCTGAGCCTGCGGGGATTAAAGGAAAGGCCCAGGACAAGTCAGGCTGAGTAGGCCTGAGGATTGCAGGAAGAAGGGAAAGAAGAAGGGAGGGGTGGAACTGGGTGGCCTTTGGGCTAAGTCAGATAATAAACCTAAGCCACCTGCCGTTTGAGCCCAGAGTATAAATCGTTAATCGGTTTGGGACTTGCACATCCGCTAATGAATTTCTCTATTCCCAGAAGGTCTCTCTGGAGCTGCCCCCCCCTCCGCAGGGGGCCAAACAGAGCGTTCCTGGGGCTGGGGGCAGCTCTCTGCATCCTCCAGGCTCTTCTCCTCTTCCCCCAGCCCCTTGCCGCCCCTCTCAGTCCCTTTTCCTTTATGCAGCCTGCAGGAGCTGAGAGCTTGCAGGGGGAGAGGAGGGGCTCGATGGTAGCTGGGTGCTCCAGGGGCCAAGGAGACAAGGGTGCCCACCCTCTCTGGACTTTGCTTCATTCATCTGTAAAAGGATACAATCACACCTGCCTCGTGGGGCTGTTTGAGGATTAAACAAAATCATGCCAGAGAAGCACCTAGCCTACTGCCTAGCACATAGCAGTCGCTCAATTCACAAACCTATTCTCCTCCGCTGCCTCTAATATAATCCAGAGAGGGGGTCCAGCCACTCCTGGGCTCCAAGAAGGAATTATCAAACATGGCAGCTGAATGATGTACGGTGAGAAATGAAAAGCTTCCTGCCCGGGCCTGTGAAGCCAGGAAGCTGTAGAATTCCCTGCCGCAGGTTTGGCTTTTAATGTCAGCAGTTCCCGCCACCACGTGCCTGGACTTCACAAGGGGCTATGGGCCCCAGAGCCAGGGGCCGGATGGGCTGACCTACCTGCTTCTAGTGCATCTTGTGGCCTATGAACAACGGGCACAGTCATCCGGGCAACTCCTGGGCACGCAGAGGCTGCCTAGGAAAGGCCCCACGTCACAGCTACAGGGAGTAGAGCTCGTCCCATGTCTAGACACAGATGGCCACAGCTGTCAGGGCCCTGGGCCGTGGCTCTGCCAGCTGCTCTGCCCCTCCCCCTCCCTGCCTGCCACCCTTTGGTCCACACAGACTGAGGCGGCCAACGTGGAGCTGAGGCCCTGATGTGACACATGCAGGGGTGGGTAGAGATGCTAAAGAAACTGCAAGTAGAGTCCCCGAAGAGCTTGCGTTTCTGCAGGGGCACGGCCAAAGGGACTAACTGTGCACTTCATGTGGCTAAAACAAGGTTCCAGACCTTTGACATAGAATGACTTCTCATGGTTTCTTTCTGCTCTGACACTTTAAGGTTATATGAACTCTGGGCCTGGCCAGAAAGCTCATCTTCTTATCTATCTTATTTCCCAAGTATCTTTTGGTTCTATTTACTCATAATCTGCAGAGAGGCTAGAGTAGAACTTATATTTGCAACCTACCCAGTGACATGGAAGAGATGGGCAGCGTGGCCTGACCATTTCTCCCCTCCTGGCCTCAGTGTCTGCATCTGTACAATGGGAAGAATTGGAATTAATATTTTCCAATGCCCTCGTTTTCTTCCTGCAGGCCAGAGGAAGACTGATTCATCTCCTGGGAGGTGGGGGCAAGGATTGCAACCCCATTGCCTGAAGGGGCTGTGTGGCTTTTGCAAACTTGCTCTGTTACTGACTAGCTACGTGACCTTAGAAAAGTGCCTTGCCCTCTCTGAGCTACACAGGGGGAGAGCCAGAAGGAACCCCATATTAGATGCTGTCTCTGTCTTTATAAAGCCAATTTGGGTAGCTGGTTCTGAGCTAGGGCAAAGTGAGCCCAGTTCTGCTCAATCCCAGCCTCTGGGGGCCGGGCCTCCTCTCCTCGTCCCGTGACTCTCCCAACAGGTGCCAAAATCAAATGCTCACATTCTCTAGGGTGTTGATGGATGCAACCCAGGCCCACAGCAGCGCTCTCTGCAACAGCGCAGCCCAGTCTAGCACTGCTCTGGCCGGAGTTCCCAGCATGCCAGGGCCAGCTGAGAGCCTATCTAGGCCTCGGCCCCAGGGAGGAGGGGTCTGCTGGAGGAAAGAGCTGACCACTGCAAAGACAAGGAGGTCAGAGGCAGCGTTCCCAGCTCCTCCTCCATGGCTAAAGCCCATTGTCTTAGCCCATTTAGGCCATGATAACAGAATACTACAGACTGGGCAGCTTCAATGACAGACATCTATTTCTCAAGGTTCTAGAGGCTGAAAAGTCCAAGATCACAGTCCCGGCAGATCCAGTGTCTGGTGAGGACCCTCACGTGGCTGAGAGCAGAGAGGAAGCAAGTTCTCTGATGTCTCTTCTTATGAGGGCACAAATCCCATCATGAGGGCTCCACCCTCACGGCCTAATCACCTCCCAAGACCCTGCCTCCAAATATCATCACA
>CAUYPO010035937.1:0-28692 GCA_963574435.1 Cheirogaleus major
AAGAGCTATAATTTTATTAAATCCCATTAAATTTTATTTTTATATTTGGCATTTTACTTTATATTAATATTTACTAATGAAAATTAGATTAGTATAGCAACATGTTAAAATGACTGTCTTCTTATTTCAAGTTTAGAAAGGTAAAAATGAATGTGACAGTGCCTGGCACATAGTGCTGTAAGTGTGTGTGGGATTTTTGTGTGAGAGAGTGTGTGTGTGTGTGTGTGTGTGTGTGTGTTTTAACTCAGCATACTTTATTAATTTAGAGTGTAGAGGTTGGAGCCAGAAGCTTATTCATATTCCATCTTTGCAACTTTATAGTTGTGTGATTTGGGGCAAGTTACTTAATTTCCCTATACTTTAGTTTCCTTATCTGTTTAAATGGGGGAAAATAACATTCTTCATGAGTTGTGAGAATTAAATGATTTGATAGAAATAACATGTTTACAATAATGCCTGACACATAGAAATGTTATATAAATGTTTACTATTATATGCAAATTCATATTAATCTGTATCCATGCCTGTTGTAAAAGATTGATTCTTTGGTAATACATCATGTTTCAGTTAGAATCATCTGCTTCCTCATATTTTTAGCCTATTTCAAAGGACTTTGCAGGAATGAAAAATGGCAGTAAAAAGATTATTGTTTCTAAAAGCATTATTCCAATATGACATTTGCCTACTTTTCAGGTTTGTTTGCTGATTTGGGCAAAGTTGGATGCTTTCCAGATCAACTTTTTCTTTTCCTTTTGTCATTTTAAGAGGAAGAAACTAATTTGGGCCAGAGTAAAGTATGTTAACAATATATTATATTGTTTTTCATATATTGCTGATTTTAGTACTTCATTTTTTTCTAGAAGGAACAGTGTTCTTCTTTTAGACTCAGACTTCCAGTTAACAACAGAAACTGATTAGATTGATTTATAATAAACCTACCTCCAAATCTCAACCTCAGTAAATAGCCTGTATTGAATATTAGGTCACTGGAATATTTATTAGCCTATTATATAATTTAACAATTTCTAAAATAAAAAAATTCACATACACCATATACTCCTTAATGTAGTTAATGGCAGCTTTGGTCGTCCAGGAGTAGAATGTTATTGCCAGCATGACAGTGGAGCAGCCGTAATCCAGCTCCAGTTCCTGATTAATGAGGTTAGTGAATTGTTTTAATTTCTCCTACTTATATCTGAAATAAGGGCACATTGTCTTTCAGATTTCTTGTGTGCATTCATATTTTATTTAAATATTTGAGCAAAAAGTGATTCCTATTGGGTCAGAGACAGTAGTAATTCATTTTAAGGTACCATCATGGATGGTTACATAAATAATGTAAAATGTTTTCGCAAAACGGTGTTGGAAATAGAATGATATAAGGTAAATATTTTTGGTACAAGGTGCTGCATTTAAGTATTGTTTAAGGGATATCGAACATGTATAAAAATCTGTATTAAATATTTTAAAAGATTGAGCTTATTATAAATCATGGAATGTACTTCTATAATGAATTGCTTTGAAACATAAACAAGAAACCAGCATTCGTTAGAAAGTGGTTACTACCCAGAGTTCTTAAGTAACACTCAAGTTGTGTTACTTGTTGGTTTAAGTAATTGATGATGCCTTTCTTTTTGATAAGAATATATTAGGAGGAGCTAGAGAAAACATCATTTTATCAGCACAGGAAACACTGTGCTTGAAGATTTGAAGAAAGTTATGAGCAGTTCTGAGAATAGATGTTTACTGCAGGTAGTGACAGGGAAAGCTGGTCATAGAAAGAAGAAAGAGAAATTATTCCAGAAAAGGCTCTGATCTCCTTAGATATAAGGATAGTTTTTAGACATTCCTTTGCCCCTAAATCCTTAGGATCCATGGAATAAATTCTTAAATTTATATGAGAGAAAATAAATTTCTCAATACCTATGGCTTTTGATAAATATTTTATTCTCATCAGGAGATTTAGGAGAAGTATCCTGGATATAAAAAGTTAAAGATGATAATATAAAAAAATTAAGTATAACTATGATCCAGGTAATTTGTAGTCATGTACGTTTTTCAGGGTCAGAGGAAGTTTTTTTAAAAAACTTCAATATTCTGTGTAGAACAGTATATTAGGTATTTTAAGATGTTAAATTCTAAAAAAATCACAATGTAGAAAGTTGTTGAACCCATATATAGTATATAGTGTTAAGATTTATTTTTTAAAGCAACACATGAGCCAGTTATTTATACACTATAAATAACTATAAATGTTATTTATAGTGTATAAATAACATTGCCAATTAATTATATCTAAATTTTAGAAATCTTAAATGTATACTATTTTATTCCTATTACAGTACTCTTTTAAATAAGATTTTTCATAGACTTCTTTGAGATGGCCATTTTGGGTTTTTTGATGTGCTTAAATGTCACATTTTAAATATATAAAAATAATATTACTATTTTAAAAAATGTTTAGCAAATGAAAATTTAACAATTGAGAGTACCTATTTGCTTTCAGTTTTAGAAAACTATAATAATGTATAGTGAAGGAGCCACCATAGGAGGAGGTCAGCTATTATTTCCGTTTTGGCTCTATATCTTCTCTTCTTCCTTGAGATTTTAAGATGGGGCAAACATTTTGAGAAAGAAGATGACATGACCTGATACTATTAATACAATGAAAATTTAAGAAATAACAGTATAAATCTTTGATGCCCTGAATCCTTTGAGTTTCTATGCTTAAAAGTGTTAAGGATAAAAGGATATTTTCTAGTGAAAAGGAGAGTATGTGGACTCTATGTATTTCTACTTTCCAGTTGCCATGTTGTAGCAACAGGAATTATGCAATAGAGAAGTCCTCATAGAATTTTGAAGGTGGAAAGAACTTTGAGAGATCATTTAATGTAAATCTTGCTTTGACAGCTGTTTTAATCCTCCTGGGTAGATGAGAAACTCTTATTTTAAAAGGGAAAGATTTTAAGAGTTTTCATAATCTAAAGGATTGGAATTGCAAATCTTTTTTTTTGAAATTGATAATATATTCTTCATGTTACATCTCCTATTTTTTCAGTGTGGATGCAGGATATTTGAATCCTTTGAGAAAAAAACATTCAGATGTCTTAATAAATCAATCCTTAGTCTAGAGATTTCTAATCTTATTCACATATCACAATGACTTCTGAAAATTAAAAAAAGAATACAACTGCATTGATCCTTACTCTGTATCTTAGTGTACTTTCTGTTGCTATAACTCAGTACCTGAGACTAGGTAATTTATAAAAGAAGAAAGATTTATTTAGTTTATAATTCTGAAAGTTGTGAGGTTCAAGATCAGGTGACCAAGTAAGGTTGGCTTCTGGTAAAGGCCTCCTCCTGTGCCATAGCATGATGGAGAAGCAGAGGGGAAAGCAGGTGCATGCAAAGTGAGCAAACATGAGGGGTGACCTCACTTTATAGCAACCCACTCTTGTGAGGACTAATTCAGTCCTGCCTGCGAGAGAGAACTCCCCTTCTCTCTGGAGACTTCATAAAACCCTTTGTGAGGGTGGATCTACCCATGACCTAAATGCCTATTAAAGGTTTAACCACCTCTCAACACCATTACATTGACAATTAAATTTCAACATTAGTTTTGGTGGGTACAGACTGCATCTAAACCATAGCAATCTGGAAATTCTGATGTGTTGGATCTGGGGTGAGTTTGAGCCAACTGGATGATTGTCACATAGTGCCAAGCATTTTCTTCCATATAAATAGTAATATTTAATAGTATCATATGTTTTAACTTTCTAAATTAGACTTTTCAACCCCTTGGGCACTGAAGTTACAGGGTGCCAAATGCCATCTTTATTTTCCATACCATTCTAGCAGTAGAATTATGATCTGGGTACAGTACTTTGCTAATGATTTTTTTTGAGCTAATGAAGTGAAGTTACTTCATATCATATTTTGCTATGTTAATCAAGGAAGTATGTGTAGTAGTTACCAGGTAACTTTTAGTCTGACCTCTAATTTTAAATAGCTAGAGTTTAACCATACTGTCCTACTAGATCCTAGTATACTTCTGATTTATAATATCCTAAATTATACTTTAAGTTATTGAAGAATATAAAATATATATTAATTTACATATATACATGTAATGTACCTTTTACATCAGCTGTTTTGAATTTGAGTGAGGCAAATGTTTCTTAGAAATAAATCCACTGGTAGAAAGTGCTGAAACTTGGGAAGGATATATTTTTTGCAGTTATTTAATAGCACTGATGTTTGTAAATTACATTATATATAAAATGTATTACACTTTATTTTTAAGGGAGCTCTTGTGAGTGCCTTGGCTGATGACACCTTACACTTATGGAATTTACGTCAAAAGAGACCTGCCATACTACATTCACTTAAATTTTGCAGAGAAAGGTAAGAATTCTCTGAGTTATCCTATATATAGGCTATGTACTATTGTATTTTGATACCTTTTCTTTGAATTTTATTCTTTGGTTTTTTTCTAATGGACTTTATGCGTCATATAAAAAATAATTCACAAACTTCTAATGACATACAGTAAAAGCAAGATTCCTTCTTTTCCAGACTCATATTTCTTTCCAGAGGCAACCACATAAATTTCTTAATGTGTTCTTCTAGAAGTATTTACAGTCTGTATAAAAGAAAAATCTCTATCTAGCTTCCTTTTTTTGGCACAAAAGGGAAGCCATTACATAGAGTTCTAGTAACTTATTTTCACTTAACAACATAACTGATGACATTGTCTCATAACATTTAAATCTTTCTTAGTCATTTTCATAACTGTGTAATATTCCGTTGTATGTAAGTGCCATAATTTATACAGTCAGTCTTCATCAAAGGACATTTACATCATTTCCAGTCTCCTATTCATTTTGCTCTATTGTGATGTTACATATATATCTTCGTCCACATATACAATTATATCTATAAGATAAGTTTGTAGAATTGGAACAGCTTGGTCAAAGAAATCTCTTCTAATATGACTTATGAATTTGAGGCTTTCATTGGAAAGGATTTTTTCATGCCAGTTTTATTAAACATTTAACATAGTAAGTATTTCGTATTTGTGTTACCAAACCACAAGGGCTTTTTGCACAAAAAGCCAGTTGCTACAAGAAGTATTGGGGGAAGAAGGGCTTCATTGCAGGTAACATCAGCTAGGAGATGGGAGATAATTCTAAAATCTGCCTTTCTGACTAACTTGGGATCGAGGTTTTTATAGATGGGTAGGGAATATGGCTTTGTGCTGCAGCGGGGATTGTGTGTAAGCTGTGCAGAGGTATGGGTCATGGGATCAGCAGGTAGACTAATACAGATGTCAAATGCCTGTGATGAATGGAGGGTCTTGGCATCATGGAGTCTGTACCAGGAGGTCTGGAAAATTTTAGTTCCTCAATTTTATCTTGAGAGCTGGTAGCTGTTTTCTAGGAAAGGAGCACAAAGACCACAGAGTTAGCGAAGTTTTAATGGTTATTTGCAACATCTGGTTTCTGAAATACCTCATAACACATATTCTTGTCAGCATTGTGAAAGCACAAACCCTAGTTTATTTCAACATATTTCTCAGGGGTCAGCTATCTAGGTCATTAAAGGGGCAGAACATATCGAATGCAACAGGAGGGGCTCTTGGTAGGGTCGATGTCACTTGATTGTTAAACAGAAAATGGAGTATCTTGAAGTTTGTAGTTGTCCTGTTAGGTCCATTTCTCTCTTTCTAACTCTTACTGCATTATGATTCCCCAAGAAAGGGGAGTGTATCACATTTCTTTGATTTTAAGATGTACATTTGAAAAATATAATAGACTTTATTTTTATATTAGTTTTGGACTTACAGAATTATTGAGCAGAAAGTCCAGAGTTTCCACATACCTCATACACCACCATTTCCCCAGCTCTCCCCCATCCCCGCCTGACACACCTGCACTCACCACTTTCCCTAATATTAACATCTTGCATTATTGTGGTACATTTGTTACAATTTATGAACCAATACCAGTATATTTTTAAGTAAAGTCCATAATTTATATTAAGGTTCACTCTTTGTGTCATATAGTTCTATGGGTTTTGACAAATGTCTAATGTCAAGTATTTACTATTACAGTATAGTATAGACTATTTCACTGCCCTAAAAAGCCCCTGTGCTTAACCTGTTCATCCTTCTTCCTCTCACCCCAGACCCTTGACAATCACTGATTTGTTACTCTCTCTATAGCTTTCACTTTTTCCAGAATGTCATATATAGACTTGCAGTGCATCACAATGTTTCAATGATGGACCATATATATGGTGGTGGTCCTATAAGATTATAGTGCTGTCATAGCTGTCGTAATGTTGTAGCATCTTAGTGCAATGCATTACTCACTTGTTATACAATGTGTTTGTGTTTTAAGGTATGTATTGTTACAAAAGAGTCAAAAACTTAAAAAAATTTAAAAAGTTTATAAAGTAAAAAGTTTTCAGCAAGCTAAGGTTAATTTATTACTGAAGAAAGAAAAAAATTTTAATAAATTCAGTGTAGCCTAAGTGTACAGTGTTCATAAAGTCTACAATAGTGTACAGTAATGTCCTAGGCCTTCACATTTGCTCACTACTCACTCACTGACTCACCCAGAGTAACTTCTAGTCCTGCAAGTTCCATTCCTTGCAAGTATCATATACAGGTGTACCATTTTTATATTTTATACTGTATTTTTACTGTCCCTTTTCTGTGTTTAGATATATTTAGAGAAACAAATACTTGCCATTGTGTTACAGTTGCCTAAAATATTCAGTACAGTAACATGCTGCACAGGTTTGTAGCCCAGGAGCAATGGGCTATACCATATAGCCTAGGTGTGCAGTATGCTGTACCATCTAGGTTTGTGTTAAGTTCATTCTATGATTTTCACACAGCGATGAAATAGGCTAATGAGCATTTCTCAGAATGTATTCCCATCATTAAGCAATGGATGACTGTAGTTGAAATCATACAGTATGTCGCTTTTCCAGAATGGCTTATTTCACTGAGCAATGTGCATGTAAGGTTACTCTGTGTCTTTTTGTGGCTTGATAGCTCATTTCTTTATATCAAGAAATTTTTTGTATGTATATACCACAGTTCGTTTTTCCATTTGTCTATTGAAGGACATCTTGGTTGCTTCTGTTAATAGTTTTTGGCCATTATGAATAAAGTTGCTGTAAATACTCACGTGCAGTTTTTTGTGGACATACATTTTCAACACAGCTTGTTAATTTTTCTTTCATGGCATTCTTTTGCTATTATATTTAAAAAAATTTGTCACCAAACTCAACATCACCATCAAGATTTCCTTCTGTGTTATGTTGTATAACATATGTTTTATAGTTTTGCGTCTTACATTTAGATCTATGATCCATGTTGATTTAATTTTCGTGAATGGTGTAAGTTCGGTGTCTAGATTTGTGTTCTTTTTTTTTGCATATGCATGTCTAGTTATTCCAGTACCATTTGTTGAAAAGATGTTCTGTTATCCATTGAAATACATTTGCTCCTTTGTCAAAAATAAATTCACTATATTTGTATGGATCTATTTGAGTTCTCTATTCTGTTCTATTGATTTGTTTGTCTCTTATTTCTGTAATATAATTGGCCTTCCATAGCCATGGGTTCTGCATCTATAGATTCAACAAACAGTGGATTGAAAATATTTGGGGAAAAAAATAAAAAATATTAGAAATTTTAAAATACAGTATAACACATGGCATTGGTATTTGGTATTATAAGTAATCTGGAGATAATTTAAAGTATATAGGAGGATGTGCATAGGTTATATGCAAATAATATGCCCTTTTATATAAGGGACTTGAGCATTCTTGGGTTTTTGTATTCATGGAGAGTCTTGGAATGAATTCCCCACAGATACTTAGGGATGACTGTACACACTGTCTTAATTACTGTACCCTTATAGTAAGTCTTGAAATTGGGTAGTGTCAGCCTTTTAACTTTGGTCGTCGTCTTCAGTATTGTGTTGACTATTCGAAGGTCTTTTGCCTTTTCATATAAACTTTAGAATCAGTTTGTCAATATCCACAAAATAGCTTGCTGGGATTTCAATTTGACCTTTTGAAAAAGGACTATAATAGTTCATTGATTTACAACATGTACTTTTTTTGTTTTTTAACATTTTTATGTCTCTGAAATTGGAATGTTTCTTTTAATGAATGATGTCTTATAATTGGAAATGTATTATGAATTTTATTAATACTAAATAAAAATAATGGCATGTGCTAGAATTAATAACAGATTCAGTGAAATATGGTATTTGGTGATTTTGAAATTATATGAAATGACAGTTTGTAGTCATTTTGAAAAATTGGTAGTGGACTTTCTGATTATGAACTTTATGACCTATAGGTGGTTTTCCTTCAACACTCGGAAGGTTATTATTCTGCTGTTTTCTGCCCTCCTTTGTTTCTATGAGAAATCAGTGGTTATTTAAATTTTTATTTCTCCCTATGAAATGTGTCCTGTTTCTCTTGCAATTTTCAAAATTGTCTCTTTATCTTTGATTTTTTAGTACTTTGACAGTGATGTGCCTGGCCATTATTTACTTCAGATTTATCTTACTTGAGATTGGCTGAGTCTCTTGAATTTGTAAATGTATGGTCTACATAAAATTTGAGAAATTTTCAGAAAATTTCTTCAGATACTTTTTATGCTCTATTCACTTATCCTTTTGGAGTATTACTTATATATGTCTTAAACCTTTTAGTATTTTCCCATGGGTCCTTAAAGTTCTGTTTATGTTCTTCAATCTTTTTCTCTGTTTTTCAGATTGAATAATTTCTATGGATATGTCTTGAGATTTGCTTATTTTTTTCTCTGTCATCTTGATTCTTCTGTTAAGCTCATCCAGTGAATTTTTTTTTAATTTCAGATATTGTGTTTTTCAGTTCTAAAATTTCTGTCTGATTATTTTTTTATGTTTCTGTTTCTCAGTCCGGATTTCTTGTCTTTTCATTTATTGCCAACAAATTTTTCTTTACAGTATTGAGCATAGTTATAATATGTACTTTAAAAGTCTTATTTGCTGATAATTCTAATATTTGTGTCATCTCTAATCCAGTCTCTGTTGATTGTCTCTTCACTTGAGAATGGGTCACATTCCCCTGTTCAGTGTCTGCTGAGTAATGATGGATCATGTCCTGGGCATGTATTGGGTATTTTATGTTATAGACACTCTGAATTGTTATATTCTTTTGAAGCGCATTGGTGGTTGCTGTTTATTTGTGTGTGTGTGTGTGTGTGTGTGTGTTTGATTTTTTTTTTTTTTTTAAAGCTGAAAGTTAACTTGGTTTTATTCAAACTACAAACTCTCTCTTGGGAAGCAGTTCAAATTTCAGTTCAGTGTTTTTATTTTTAACTGGGCAGGTTGGTGTTATGCATAGTTCAGCCAGAAATGAAAGGCAGAGTTTGGAGCTCCGCTGTCTGGTTCTCTTTTCTGTGCCATCCCTCTTTACTTTCCAACATTTATGGTTGCCCCAACCTCTGATCTCTGGTTCAGTAGTTTTTTTTTTTTTAGAGTTTTTGTTCCCAATGTTGTACAGACTGGGACCTGCACTTATGCTAGAAGCCCTGAAACCATACTTAATGCTATTTCCTTTTCCAAGAGATGACTGCCTTTCAGGATTGGCTAACTTTTTGTTATTCTTCAGTGTCTTTAAGTAATTGTTGCTTGTTATTTTGTTAAGAGTCTCTGTCCTTTTTCTTTAAAAATCCTTACATTCCTGTAGATCAGCCGGGTGGTTAAGGTGAGTCCTGAATGTATATAAACATTCAAAGTTGTCATGGACTCTTCTTGCCTGGCTCCTGACCTGATCCCACTGCAACAAAAAATTATGTGGTTCAAAATATCAACAGCATCAAACTTAAGAAACTCTGAACTCTAGTACATCAAAATGATGTTATTTTGTCAGTGTGCTGTAGAAGTTCTCTTAAACCACTACTTACTTGAGAGATTATGGCAGGAGCTAGAATTCCACTGGAAGAAGACCTCTGATACTCTATTTGCCAGTGGCGTGTTTATATTCCTCACAGGGCATAGAAATGTAGCAGTACATGGTCCAAGTTCCCAGACACAGTATACAGATTGTCATGGTAAATCTTCATTGAGAAAGGATCAAACCTCAGGGAGTCCCAGAGTCAGGAGTTGATGATGGTCAGGTAGGGAGTACATCTGCTCTATGGTGCCTCTATGAAGGTCTCCCAGAAATTATAGTAAACATGAGTGGAGAACTGTAAGTTGCCTGTAGGCACATGTCTTGGCACGCAGAAGTGCAAAAAAGTGATTGTTCTCAGTGGATACAGCCTGACATTGTCCACTAGTCCCCTCCTCAGTTAGGTGCTGTTATGCAGGGCAATCTACACAATTGTATGAAGTGGTCCTGAAAGTTACAAATGAAATTAACTGATGGATTTTCCAGTTTTGAGTCTGTAATATGGTTTACTCAGCTGACCAGCAGAAACTATTTGAGCCTGTTCAAAGTTCAGCTCCCCCTTAGCTTTCATTAGGGCAACAGTAAACAAGGAACTGTAGCAGGAGTACCTGGTCTTTGAATAACTTCCCTGGATGAAATCCTCTAGGATGGCTACAAACTTGTATGGCAGCCATTGAACTTAAAATGCCAAGGAATGGGCCCTGGTGCCTCATGGATCAACCTTGTCATATTCTCTCAAGACTGAAGATTTCTTCAAGTGGCTGCAAGGATAGAGGTGGCATTTGGGAGGAGCCTAGTTTTCCTCAGCACTATCCTACAGGTGCAGATGGCATGGCAGAATGAGGGCTCTCCACCCGCTCAAGGAACCTGCTCCTAGCAGCGGTACCTGTTATGCCCTTCAGGCTGAGCTCCGTGGCATTCAGAACTTTTCATAACACGCTGCAGTCTGTACCCTCATGGAAGCCTCCTGTCAGAGTAGCTTCCCAAGGCAGAAGAAGGGGTGGAATCCTATCATTCTCTTCCATTCTTTCACCCTTCATTTGCCAGGAGTCCAGCCTTCTTTTCCTTATACAACTGCTTTACATTCAGTGTTTATATTCTGTATTAGTCAGGACAGTCTGAGTTATGCTGTGGTGACAAATACTCTCAAAATTTCAGTGACTTTAAACAATTTATTTTTCCTTACACCATGTGTCTTTTGTGGGTTTCCTGGTAACACTATTCCTTTTTGTTGTCAACTTTACTCCACAATGCTGGCTGAGGAATAGTCAGTCTTTAAAATATTGCCAATCGCTATTTCTAATAGGTTTCTTGGAAAGAAAAGAAAAAATAAAATATTACCAATCACCACCGAAGAGGTAGAAAGAATGTGGTAAAACATGAATTAGCTCCAAAAGCTTCTGCCTAGAAGTGACATACATCTCTTCTGCTCCTTTAATGGCCAGAGCAGGTCATGTGGTCATTGCTAATTTCCGTTGTATACCCAGGAAGAAAGAAAACTGGAATATTTGTGAATAGTTGTAATGACTACTACACTGTTTATTTTTATTGTTAACATTGAAGTACAGTAAACAATAGCCTAGTTTCCCCTCATTCTACAATGGATTTGAGTTAACTTAATATTTAAATTACTATGTTTTACTTTTATGTTATTTGCATTTTTACTTATGAAAGTAGGAAAAGTAGGAAAAATATGGAAAGTTTATAAAAATCTGTTTTATTAATATTTTTTCCTTTACAGATATTTAAATTAGGCAGAAGTCATGGGTTGATAAACAATTAAAACTATCTGCTAGTCTTTTTTCATCACCATGAGTTACTCTGACCAGTATTCTCAGCCATGTTAAACTTTTACAGAAGTTTTAAAATAATAATATATGAAGCATTTTAAAACTGAGGACTAAACTACGTGTGTGGCTTCTCCTATTTAGTACCCAATATTGTCTGATATTTATATCTCAATTTATATAGTGACTTACTGTTTATATAACACTTTCATAAATATTATTGATTCTCAAGTGAAAAATTTCACTTATTGAAATTTTATAGAATGGATATTTTTTTCCATAAGTATGTTAAATACCTGAATAGCAGAATCATAGTATTGAAATTATTATTACTATATTTCTAAAGATATGTTTTTCCTTTATTCTAATACTCTGATTTACATATGGCTATCTCATTTAAATGATGCACCTGTTAAGTTTTGAGCATAAAATAAGTATGCATGCATTCTAAAGTAGTGGAAAGGAAAATAAAATATTACATGGAATATATTAATAGTCAAAATGTTATGTTAAATATCAGTGGAGCATTCATGTCTACAGACCTCTTAAGGACCTCTTAAGGAAAAAAAAATTACTTGAGAAATGAAGTAATACAGATACTAACACAATGAGTGATTTGGTGTTTATAATATATTGCAGGAATTGGCTGCTGCCCTAGCATCTGATTTCCTAGTAGCATAAATAAGTTAATGCAGAAACAAAACCTCATTTTTCACACTTTACTCTTATTATATTACGTAAATATTTCGCTTTGCATAGTTATAAAGCTTATAAGTCACTCAGTATGCACATGAACAAGGCACAAACTTAACTGTAAGGGTGTTGGGATAAATACCAGGGCCTCCCCCGCAAATCTATACAGGTCTTACAAAGATTTTGAATTAACTCACTGTGTGTATTAAATAAGAAAAAAATTTAATCATAATATTGGAACAAATTAAAGACCTAGAATTACAGTTTCTGTGGTAATTGCATGATATTGTCAAAATGCTTTTCTTTGAAAGCAGCTTAATGAAAAGTATACAAGCACTAGAAATGATTTAGTGGGATGAAATTAATGACTAGAACACAGAAATGAAATGATTCCAAGCCTGATAGAAAGGCAGATAGAGGATCTGCTACTCTGGAACTAATTCTAACCTACAGAGAGAATTGGTTGGTAATATGGAAATGATGAGCCATCTTGGGAATTCTGGGTATAGGGATCCACATATTCAGTCAACATTTGAAATGAAGAAAGAAAAAAAATTCTTTTAATACTCAGAGGAAAGACAGTTACAATTTGATGACCTTGAAAATGTAAAAGAAAAGATGTTGAGGAAGTTTTGGATAATTTCCTAGAATAAAATTATCCATAATGACTGAGAAATTCTGACAAGGAAACAGGGAGAGACTGGTCTGGTTTCAAAAGGGCCTTACAATGTTATATAAAAAGATTTTATAAAAATATATAAAAAGATTATATGGAGGGAGGATATATAACCAAAGGTAAACATAAGAATGATTAGAGCTAAGTCTTGTAAAAAATAATAACAAAAGAATTAATAAATGAAAACACTTTTTAAAAATAATTTAGGACAAAATGCTAAATGTTTAATGGTAGATATGGTTAGGGCATATATAATTTTTCTAACTGTATTAATGCACTATTGGCCCAGATAAATTATGTCTTAGACTACTGAATGGTGTTGGTTGGCCTAGGAGGAATGTAGTGTGAGAGCAGTGTTTCAAAGTTGGAAATGAAAAAAAAAAAAAAATTTAGACTCTAAATTAAGTTCAGTTCACCAAATATTGAGTGTTTGTTGTGTGCCAGAGATTATGCTAGGTGTTGGAATAACAAAGATGAATAAAATTCTTGAATAGCTTACATTAAAGCAGAGACCCAGACACATGTTACAATATGAACGAATGCCAATTTTAGAGGTTTATATTAAAACATGATGCAATAGTTAACCCAGTGTTTTTTATTTTTATTTTTTTAAGAAGACAAAAGTCAGTCATCAGGAAAATGCAAACTAATTCTACAATTCTACAATCAGAATGCCTAAGAGATTGGCTAGATTGTGATGCAACTGAAACTTCTCGTAACCTACTAGTGGGAGTTGTAAATGTCACAGTCACTTTTGAAAATATTTTGGCAGTATTCACGTACACCATGACCCAAACATTAAACTGCTAAATATATGCCTGTGTTAGGCAGAATTCTAAGATAGGTCCCAAGATATCTTCCCCCTGGTGTACACATACATGCTCCTCATTATTTAAACAAGCACATAACTAGATGAAGGCATTTTGCAGATGTAATTAAGTTCCCAAATTAGTTGACCTTAAAATAGGGAATTATTCTTAGTAGGCATAACTTAATCAGGTGAGCTTTTAAAAGAGACTAGATTCTTCCTGGCAAAAGGTTCAGAGCTTGCAAAGAAGTCAATGGAAAGGAGATTCTCCCCTGGTGGCCTTAAAGATGGAGATGGCCACATAGGAATGCAGGTGGCCTCTATGAGCATACACTCTGAGACAGCACAGAGAGACCCAGACTCAGTCCACTAGGAGTTGTATTCAGCTAGTAACTGGAATGAGCTTGGAAGCAGATTCTTTCCCAGCTCTTCCAGAAAGGGATGTAAGAATGCAGCTTTTTTGATACCTGGATTTCATCCTTGTAAGTTCTTGAGTAGAGAACGCAGTTATGCAGTGCCCAGACATCTAACCTACAGAAACTATGAAATAATAAATGGGTATTGTTTTAAGTCACCATTGTTTTAAACCACCATTTGTGGTACTTTTCTTTTTTTGTAAAAAGAGTGAGATGGGAGAATAAAAAGCTTTGAACAAGGGATTTCTTTTTACTAACCCAGCATGCCTGGGAGGTATAGGGCATTTCCATCTATACCATCTTGGCAGTGATTTTCAAGATGAAGACAAAGGTTTTTCTTTTTCTTCCTAAATGTGTAAACGAGAATTTCCAGAACAGTGTTCAATGATGTTGATGGTATTTTTTCTTAGTTCTATTTTTTAATAATAGTACTTCTAGGGTTTTACTGTTAAGCATAAAGTAGGATGTTGCTTTAAGATGGAATTTTTTTCCTTTAAGAGTTGGTTATCAATTATGAAAGGTAGATTTTGAGTGCCTTTTAAGCATCTATTTAGATTATCATGTCATTTTTTGTTTTCCTATTGATTTAATCTATAACATTAATAGATTTCCTAATATCAAACATTTTTGTATGCTTGTAAAAAAATTTGAATAACGTTGACAGTTCTTTTAGTGTGATTAGAATGTAACTTTTCCCCTTGTTATTGTCAATTTCAGTATCAGAGCGTACTTCCTTCATATAATAAATTGAGAAAACTTTCTGTCTGTCTGGCTTTTTTTTTCTTAATATCTTTCAGTAAAGTTGGTTGAATGCAGAGATGTGGAACCCCTGGACAGGAATGGCCAATTGTACAGAAATTCCTGTTCAAAACAAGGGAAATTGAAAGATAAAAGGAAGTCAGTGTTCCATAACAGTTTTGAAATTAAGTTTGGCAAATGGTGAATTTTTCTTAATCAGGTTTCAAGCCTGTAAATAATCTTCTCTGGCTCTAAGCTTCACCTCCTTAATCACTGTTCCTGTTTCATGAAAGGTACCATGCATATACAGCTGAGTACTTTTATCATCCTGCTTCTGGCCACAGCCTTGTTTTATTTTGTACTGTGTCCCTTTAGTAAACTGTCTCTCTCTGTTTATTTCCCTTCCTCCTTCTCCCTCTCCCTCCTTTCTTTCTTTTCTTGTTATTCTAGGACAGAAAAATTCATAGAGGAATAATCTGTTTTATGAGTTGTTAAAGAGTATGCTTAAGCTTTTTAAGACTAGAACTTTTTAGTATATAATTCTTAAATATATTCACTTTCATCCATGGTTATTAGTGCTTTAGATTTTCCTGTTTCTTAAATAAATTTTATGATAAAGACTATCATGAATTTCATTAAGATTAGAGGTTTGTGTGCCGTTGTATTCTTAAGTATGTGCGTTTTTATACTCACTGTATTTTCTTTTTCCCTTTACCTTATTTCTGTTAATATGATTTGTCAGAAGTTGATCTATTTAATTGTCTTTAAAAAGAAGTAGTTCATAGACTTACTAGTTTTACTATTTTACTGATATGTAATTTATTATACCAATTTTTATGTCAATTCTCTACTTTTTGTTTTTAACTTCTTGAGTTAAAATTTATTTGCTTAATAATAAGCACTTTACAGCAATGGAATTTATATAATAAGAGAGATCATGATGGGGATGAAGGACAAATGATGAAGGGATGGAATTTAAGCCTAAGAATTACAGGGTTTTTGTTTGTTTTTGTGGTGGAAAAGGCAGGTGAAAACAAAACAATTGAGGGAGAAGAAATGATCAAAGGCATAACTAAAGAAAATTTTGTTGAACTAAATCTTTACATTGAAAGGGCTAATTCCTGGAATAATAAACAGAATTAAAAATACCTTTGTAAGTTATATTCTGATGACATTATAGTCTGTGAATACAGGAATTTCAATCCCAGTAATACTATGTGTAAGATATGTTTAAATGAAGTGTATGGAGTTAGGATACAACTTCATTTAGTAGCATGTTGAGGGATTTCAATTTATTATCTGTGTATTTCTGTTATATTTGTTTCAGTCATACTCTCTTTTTCTCTTGGCTCAACTTAATCCATTTTAAGGTATCTTTTCAGAAAGGCTCAATTTAATATGCCATTCTTGTAGTATTAAAATATATAAGCTTATAAGTGTTTACTGAGTTTTAATGTTTTTCATCTGAGTCTCAACTATATATATTATTAAACATTATTTTCAGTATAACCTTATGCTTTAATAATAGATTCCATTACACAAAAAAACTTAAATTTAACTTGGTCTCCTGATATTAATAAAAGTTGGAGTCACTGTTACTTGTTTATTATTGTTAATGATCTATACCACCTTAAAATGAAAAATTAATCTTTATAATCAAAGTATAAGGAAAACAAGTCATGAATTGATTTTGATACAAGGTAGTGTTTCAGCTTCATGAAACATGAAGTCTGTTCTGAGAAACAAAATAAGTGGTCTGTAGAAAAATGAGCATTATATATTTTCACATCATACTACTTTTTTTTCACTAAAAATAAGTGTTACAAAAAAAGGGCAAGATAGTATCCATTCTTTACCTTGAAATCAAATAAACTGATACAAAAGATATCTGAAACTATTGGATAATAATAACTTTTAGTAAATGCATGTGAATTATTATAATTTCTTTTTTCTGGCCTTTTTTTGTTTTTTTTTTTTTGAGACACAGGTCTCTCTCTGTCTTCCTGGGTAGAGTGCAGTGGCATCATTATAGTTCACTGCAACCTCAAACTCTTGGGCTCAAGCGATCCTCCTCCGTCAGCATTCTGAGTAGCTGGGACTACAGGCACGAGTCATGAAGCCCCAGATAATTTTTCTATTTTTGGTAGACACGGGGTCTCATTTTTGCACAGGCTGGTCTTGAACTCCTGACCTCAAGTGATCCTCCTGCTTTGGCCTCCTAGAGTGTTAGGATTATAGGTGTGAACCACTGCGCCCAGCCTATAATTTCTTAATGATGTGTTCTGATATCATCAGAGCATAGGAAGAAATAGTTCAGAAATATTATCTAAGGCTGAGTATAAGGGATCTCTGTCCTTCTAGAGGTTTACAAGTTAGTGAGGAAAATGGACCCTATCATGTAAGGCAAGCATGACAGAGATACAAAGTATTGGCATATCAATTTGAATGAGAGTGATATTGAACTGAATATTGAACAGAAGAAAAATATGAGAAGTAGGAGCATTTTGCCTGGAAGGAAGAGTAAACACAGGTACTGAGATAGATTAGTGAGTTTAGTGACTCCTGAAAAGTATAGTAGTACCCAACGGTGATGTGGATATTGGAATCCTTTAAGCTTGTGGCTTAAAGGTTAAGTTTGTGATATGCCCAAGGTTGTACAGTTACTGGACGACATACCCAGATTTGAAACACACTCTAACTTCCAAAACCCATCTTCTTTCTATCATGCCATGCTATCTATTTACTGTAAGACCTTATGCTGATGTATAAATTGAATTAACATAATTAAATATTAATCACAGTGAGAAGATAAATATTTGTTGCTTTTCTTGAATTACATATATTATGATTAACCCTCTAATGCAGTCAGTAAAATTTATCAAACATCTTTCAGATTTCTTTTTGAATATGTTTTCTCTTGCAGGGTTACATTTTGCCATCTGCCTTTCCAGAGTAAGTGGCTCTATGTGGGCACTGAACGAGGTAATATACATATTGTCAATGTGGAGTCCTTCACACTCTCAGGCTACGTCATTATGTGGAATAAAGCCATTGAACTGTGAGTTTGAGCAGATATTTCATATCTGAAAGTATCAGTACCATATATGATAATATCATCATATGATAGCCAGTCACTAACTCCATATGGAATTAAATATGTGTCAGACATTCTTGATATTAAATATAGATTTATTAGCTTTTTGTAAGTATTATCTGATTGATGTGGCAGTTTGTAAATTTAAATGTTACAAATTATATATGCATAAATTTACAAATGTAAAGATAGATATATACAAATATATATATAAATGTAGATTCATACACACATTATATAGTCATATATATAAAACACAAGTTTAATGAAATAATCATTCTTCTTACTAAATGAAAAATACTCTTAAATTTTTGTTTTTTTATTTTATAATTATTTTTATTTCTAATGTTATTCATGACCCACGAATGGGTTGCTACCAGTGTTTGAAAACACTGATTAGTTTATTTGATGTGTTTTAACAGTCAACAAATATAAGGCAAATGTTTGCTAAAGTTAAGATATTGTAGAATTAATTTTAAGGTGGATTTTACTTAATTTTGAAATAATTGTTTTCATTTACCAATTTTAACAAGAAAAGCTGTAGGTTGAGCTGTAGGTCATTGAGGATCTTTAATGTTAACTTTTCACTCTGTCTTAAATTTTGCATGTGTTATTTCTTTCTAAAATTTTTTTTTTTACATTGCTGGGACATAAAAATCAAAGTTTAAGAATATTGGCAAGATCCTTCTCATTGTTTTCTATTCCTAGAATTTTTCCTATTTCTGGTATGAGCTATGAAACTAAATGGGGTGTCCCAATTGGAGACTAGAATTGGGTAAAATAAGAGAGTAATATTTTAGATGCTACGCTGTTTAAAAATATTTACTTTGACAATTCTACTTAAGGATAGATTTTCTGTGCTGAAACCTTTGACTAAATTGAAGATTCTTTCCCCCTATATAGAAAGTTTATTTAACTGTAAATTTTGCTGACGTGTGTCAACATGAATTACCATTTTATCCGTCATTCCTATTTTGTTCCCTATTAAGAACTATGTATCTGTTATTGATCACTTGCTGCAATTCTTTCTTTATAAATATATCTCTATTTTCTGTTGATCTATTATTGTAATGAATATGTAGCCATATCAAAATGTTTAATTGAGAAAACTTATTAACATTTTCTTTTTTAGGTCATCTAAATCTCACCCAGGACCTGTTGTGCATATAAGTGATAATCCAATGGATGAGGGAAAGGTAGAATTTTTTCCTAAAAAAATACATTTATTATTTTAATGCATGAATTTTTGTATAATAAGCAAACTATTCCAGGACCACACTTATCTTGCAAAATTGAGATTGCTGAAAGGTCATATATCATATACACTTAATGCCTGTTATTCATTATGAAGAACAAATGAAGGAATTAGAAACATTTATAATTTTAAAGGACAAAAGTACCCTAAAACATAATTCAAAATTAATAAATACAATTACGTTATTAATTTACATTTGGCTTATTCGGAATATTTTTCCTGATTTTCTGATAATCCTGACAAAATTTTTCTTTTGGTTTTGAATTCTTTTCAACGCTTTAGTTATACAATTTTTGTAGCACTTATCCCAGATTGCCTTATGTTAGAGTTGTCTTTATATCTCATTTCACCTAAGTTTTTCTTCATAAATAGCTCCAATTAATAATGTAGATATTTTTTAAAATGTTATTTTAATTTTTAATACTCTGAAATTGGCTCATATAGTCAGTATCTACCTATTGTTAATTTAGGTTAATTAATACATTCAAAAATAATTAAATTTTTTTTCTATGAATCTTTATTTACTAATTCAAAGCAATCTTTCAAGTGGGTAGTTCTATTTAATAATGATATTTTTCTACCTATATATTATAATTTTATAATCGTAACCTAAGTAAATACCGGGAAGTTTATTGCTGTCAGAAATCAGTGCAGTGAAGCCTCTGGATTTTGTGCAGAAGTTTACCCAGGTGTTTCCTTTCCTCGCTGTGGGAGAGGTCAAGCCTATAAATTGATTAACATTGTTCTTAGTTTGCCACTGGGAAAGCTAAACGTTAACTGGACTGTTTGGAGTTAGCACGTAATCATAAAGGAAGTATAGAGTAACCTAGATCCTCATTTTATATTCTTTATATGTAAGATACTTGTTTAAAAGCCAAGCCTTTGGGTGGGAGGCTTGGTGGCAGAATTGAAAACTTCCCTTTTACCTTGAATCAATCACTAAGTCATTTTAATCCTTCATTTAATCTTTACTTTGTAATGTCGCTTTTTCTCATAATGACCACTGGAGTTCAAGACATTACAACTCATTCTTGAATCATATCCAGATTAGTCTTCCTAGAGTACCATTTTAATGTGTTCTCCTGTTCAAAGGCTTTCAGTGGCTCTTTAGTATCTAAAAAGCAAAATAAACTTTCCTTAAAATGTATTCCTAGGTTTCTTTATCTTTCAGGATATCTTTACTCAAATGCTATGCTAAAGCAAATAGTTACAGCTTCCCAAATATGGACAGCTCTTTGCTGTCTCTGTCTTTGTTTTTGTGAATCCTGATTGGAATTCTCTCCCAACATTCTCTCTCTGCTAAATTCCTACCCTCATTTTAAGGCCCAGATTGAATATATATCTTTTGTGATGTTTTTCCTGGTAATCCTGACAGAAAATGCTTTCTCTTATGTCCATATTCATTAGTATTTTAGTTATACGATTTTATGGTATTTATCACATATTGCCTTATATTAGAAATGTATGTATATCTCAGCTCCCCTGAACTTGAAAGAGTCCTTGAACACAAAGGTAGTATTTATATAAGTTTGTATTTTCCATAGTATCCAACATACAATAAAAATAGTAACTACTCAATATGTGCTTGATTTATATAATGAATAAATTGTGTCTTAATCTATTTGTATCCTCAGTATTTTCTTTGAAACCTTGCATTATTCTCCTTAGTTCCAAGAGTTAATCTCATCAAACATTTAAAAAATATTTTACTAAAATAAATTATATCATTTAATCTTTGATTTCTTGTAGATTCTTTCCAGATTCCAAAGATCCCTGTGACATTTTGTCACTGAAAAAGGATATGAGGTGATAGGGCAAGTTTATTCAAAGCTAACCTTACAGGTTAGTGGTGATCTTGGCTAAGGAAGGTTAGACATTAGTGTAAAATTACTTACAATAGTAGTATCTGTCATTAATTGAGTTCTATGTGTCAAGCACTGTGATGGCCACTTTATATATACTATTTCATTTGGATCTCCCATCAAGTTGTAAATTAGAAATTTTCCCTGCTTTATAGATGACGCAGCAGAGACTTGGTGACATTTTGTGTTCCAGAGATACAGAGCTAGATATTGGTAGAGCTAGGATTTGAACATTGATTTCTCTGATTTCAACCCGGGAGTACTCTCCATTATGCTACATTTTTTCTCTAGATGTAGATCGATTATTGATGCTGTAGAGAACTATGTTCATATTCAGTGCTTTTTATAAGAGAAAAATGAGGAAATTAGTAAATAGTGCATAGACTAATTAATATCTCTATGAGTTATAAAATATTCCAGTAGGAATAGGCATTGAAGGAATTTTCCAAGCTTAATTAAGTACTATATATTTAATTTAGTTTTCTGTTTTTTAATATTTATTTATAATTCTCTTGCTTTTGTCGAGAAAGGAATTAAAAAGCCAGAAGAGTATAGGCATTAAAGTCAAACCTGTTAGTACATATTTCTAACATTCTTAGGATATTAGAGCTGGCTGGTGAGGCTGAAGTTCACTATAGCTCTCTCAGTTATTAAGATCCAGATAGGTAAGATTATTTTCCTAAAGATTTGTGGCTACTAAGTGGCAGATTTAAGCCTAGAACTCAGGTTACTTATGTCCTGAGCAATGCAGTGCTGATTATACTGTACATCAACTCTTAAATGATATTCTTTTCCTTCTCTTTCCTTATTCTTGAAATTTCTCATTTCTTCCATGTTAAAATGCCATATTACATGTCCAGGATATTTGGAAAGACTGGGAAAAAGGAAAGGAAACAAACACTAGTTTTTCTCAGAAGATGTATATATCTCAGATTGCATAGGAAAGAATAGTTTGGGTTAGGAAAATTGACTGTACTCCCTACCAAGGTGGGAAAACCTATTTTGTTAGCTTTAATAACTAGCCCCTCCACTAGAAATGGAAAAAAGAAAACGAAGTTCTCAACTAATGAATGAGCTTCAGAGCACATTTTGATTATCGTGTATTGTTAATCTGAGTAAAAAATTATGTAAATAAACATCTATTTTTTTGTACTTCTCTATTGTGTACAAACTAGGCACATATTTTTTCCATGAATGTATTTGCTTCTTGTTTTTATTAATAGTATTTTCAACTAGAATTTTTTTTCCTAATGATGAATATTAAATGAGGAAACATTCTTACTTGTTTTTCTTTGATTTTCATATAGGAATAAAAATCTATATAGCTATACTAAGTAAAATGTTTTTATTTCAAAACATAACTAGTTCCTCCAACTATACCTTGTAATCTGAAATCCACTAAATGGCTATTTTGTTATAATTACTGGGTCTATCCCCAACTTTGTTCATATCCCCAGATTACATGAATAGGTGTAGACTATCTACCAATCATGTTTATATTCATTAAACAAATATTTGTTGAGTGTCTACTATGTATTAGACAGTACATTAGATGTTAGAGATATACAGATGAAAATATGTGTAGTAGCATAAGAGAAGGAGCACTTTATTCTATCTGGAGGAACTGGGTAGACTTAACCAAGGAAGCAACGCTGAATTTAGGCTTAAAAAATGAATAGAAGATTGCTCAGTGAATGAAAGGGGAGATTTCAAGCAGAGAAGTATTGAGATTTGGAAAATACTGGAGTGTGTGTGGGGGGAACTGAGGTTGGATGGGCAGTGCACGTAGTCTGTGAGGGAGGACCATGCATTCCATTCTGGAATGTATTCATTCATAAAACATTTTTTTAAATATTTACAACATGTCAGTCCCTGTGTCATATGTCAGAAGCATTGTGATGAACAAGATAAAACTAATCCTTACCCAAATACACCAGTATTATGATCTGCAAAAGAATTCACATATGGAAAAGACCATTATTATGTTGTGTGGTGACTCTTCAGTTTAAAAATGTACAGAGTGTAATTGGAGCATATGGGAAGGGCATTTTTCATTTACATTTGGTAGGTAAGGGAGAGGAAACGATAGCTAAAATGACATCTGAAAGATTAGTAGGATTAGTCAGGCAAAGAGTAAAATGGTCCATTCAAATGGAGTGGCCTAGGTAGGTAAGCAGCATGTGTAAAGGCTCAAAGGTAAAAGAGAGCATCAACTTAAGAATATACTGGAATGTGGGTAGCAGGGATGTGGTAAGGGATGAAGTTGAAGAGGTAAACAGAGGTTAGCCCATGACACATCTTGTAGGTCATATTACTGAGTTTGGACTTTATTCTAAAAATAAGGGTGAGACATTGAAAAGTCTTAAATAGAAGCATTTATTACCTATCAGGTTTGCATTTTAGAAGTGTTATTCTAGCTATGATACAAAATATGTTAAAAGAGGAGGAAGACTGGAGTCAGAGAGGCCAGAAAAGAGATCTTTGTGTCTTGAACCAGGAGAGAGGTGCAGGAGATGGAATGAAGTAAATTAGATAATAGAATGTAGTTTTAAATTTACTTGTTGATTTTACCTATTGGAGGAGAGACTAGAGTTAAGGATGACTCCTAGTTTTCTGGCCTGAGCAACTGAATAAATGTTGTGATAAGGAATGGTGAGAGAGAAACTATGAGAGGAAGTGCCAGAGAAACAGAGTAGAGAAGAATATAATTGATTCACTTTGGGGCACATTTATTTCGAGGTTCTTGTGTAGATAAGTGGAGAAGTGGCCACTGGAATTATGTGAGTCTTATGAGAGGGATCTAGGCTGGATGTGATTTAAAAGTAATCAGTACATAGGTGGAGTAGATGAGATTGCCTGATAATATGTAGAATTTGGAAAGTTTGTAAACTCTAAAGCACATACAAATTTATATTAGTAATTTATTAAAATATTTTATATTAGTGAAGATGTACACTTAGGACTTCAAAATGGTACTGTTTTCTTTTTCACAAATCAGTTGTATGTTGAGTCCCTAATTATCCAAGGCATATAAATATGCAATGCAGTGTTCTTGTTTGTCAATTAATCAGCACTCTCCAACCCTCTTGGCACCTGGGACCAGTTTCATGGAAGACAAGTTTTCCACCAGAGGTGGGTGGGTGGAGGAGGTGGGGAGGCAGAGCTCAGGTGGTGATGTGAACAATGGGGAGTGGCTGTAAATGCAGATGAAGCTTCACTCCCTTGCCTGCTGCTCACCTCATGCTGTGCTGCCCAGTTCCTAAGCTTCCTGGAAGATAATTTTTCCACATGGGAAGTGGACCTCACACAGTGACGCCTTGCCTGGTTCCTAAACAGACTATACACTGGTACTGAGCCCTGCCCCCAGGGTTGAGGACTGTAGATCTATATGACCAGTAATCAGCAGTGCAGATATTCAATTATAATTTATATAATTTATACTGAGAGCATATGAATAATATTAATACTTATCTTTATTATCAGCAAATGTTTTAGAATTGATATAATTCCTAGGTAACATGAATTTTTTTTTATTACAGCTTTTGATTGGCTTTGAATCTGGAACAGTAGTCTTATGGGACCTCAAATCAAAGAAAGCTGACTACAGATACACATATGATGAGGTAATGACATTGTCTTTGCTAATAAAAGCTGTTGTGATTTCTCTAATTCAAAGCAGCTTCTCTAAGAATTTAATTGGTAATTTTATTTTATGCAACCTTTGTAATTGCAATAATGTACAACAGATAATATGTTCACATAGTTTAAAAGATAAAAAAATCTTCCCACTCAACATTTGGTTATCCAATTCCCTTGTAGGTACCATATTACCAGTTTCTTTTGTGTTCTTCCAGAGAGATTCTGTGCATTTACAAGCAGTTTCATAAATATATTCTATTTATTCTTTTATACCAATGATATTATACTGTGAACATTTATGGTTTGTGAGCTTTAAGATCCAAATAAGGATTGATGGTGATTGATTGACAGGTCGTTTAATTCTCTTAATTTTTAGGTCTCTCCTTTTCTTCTTCACTTCCCTTTTCTTACCTTTCTCATTCTTTTTTGTCACTTATTTGTTGAAGATAGAATCTCCCAAATGCTGAATTTTTCTGACTGCATCCCCATTGTCTTTAACATCCTTTTTTTTTGCCTTTAGATTTCCTATAAATTGAATATTTCACTGAGGTTTGATAATGACATTATTATAGGTATAATTCTCCCTCACTAGTGAGGGTTAAAAATTTAAGACTTTAATAAAATATTACCCCCTAATATTTATGTTCCCATCAGGAAAACTCCAGGCTCAGAAGGCTTACTGGTACATTTTACCAAATAATACTTGTTGTACCCAGACTCGTCCAAAAACAACAGAGGAAAGCACACTTCCCAACTCATTTTATGAAGCTAGTGTTACCCTGATACCAAAAGCAGAAAAAAATTATAAGAAAACTGTGGACCAGTATTCCTTCATGAACAGAGATGCTAAAGTCATAAAACTTATTATTAACAAATATTAATATACATAATGACTAAGTCATGTGTTTTAAATAACAGTACTATGGGTGTAAGATGTAGCTTCTAAATTGACTTGTTCTAAAGTAAACTGAGTAAAAATTTCTGGCTGTATTTCCATGAGTTCATGCTATTCTATTGTTCTTGGTTCATGTTAAAATGTATGTTTGGTTATCGATACAGTTTTTACCAAGTGTACAATTTTAGACATTCATGAAATTATTATAGGTATAATTCTCCCTCACTAGTGAGGGTTAAAAATTTAAGACTTTAATAAAATGCTACCCCCCAATATTTATGTTCTGTTCAATGGTCCATCACTCTAGACATTCATCTTTTTATACTGGCACAAATGTATTAAATGGCATTATGATATCAATTTAGAACATTTCTAATATAATTAAAGTTCTACTTGATACAGCTTTAATTGCTTATTTGGTTTCTTGAGGGTGATTTAGATGGGTGAGAGTAATGGGAACAGAAATTCATCTTTGTGCCCTTGAGCTTTCGTTGCTTTGTAACAATAGTTAGTACTTCTTTAATGGACAGACTCTGCTCTCCCCTGGTTATCTCTTTAATGGGCATTCCGTTCTTTTTTAGGCTATAACTGGTATTAAAATGTTAGTATTATTTTTATGGTAATCAATGTTGGCACAAAAATACCATTGATATTTTAAGACCATAAATTAATACTTAACTTTTTTATTATAATGATTATTATTTGTCATATGCCTAAGGTTACTTATCAGTGGCTTTTGTATTTTGGTTTCATGTTGGTTTTTCCTGGTAGATTGAGAAGGAACAGAAATATTGGTAGTAAAATATAAGTAAAAAATAGTTTATGTTTTGCTGGTTTTGTGCATACATTTGCATCTCAAGACCATTGGAAGCCTTTTTAGAAAGAATGTTGAAATACATTTGCAACTTACAGCATTGGAATCAATAGCAGCTTTAAATAAATTATTTTTTGTACTACAGATGTTAATGGAAGCATTTGTTCCTTTAAGGGTGTTCTCTCATTTTTAGACTGGGATGCTTTTAAAAAAGCTTATTTTCTTCACACACACACACACAAACACATATACACTCGTACTCTCTGCAAAGGTAAAAACAATACTCAAAAGAATGAATAATATGGTCACGTTTTCAAAATATCTAAAAGTTTCACCTGAGTTTTATTTTTAATGGAAATGTTAGTGGTTTCAGTTTGTATCTGCTTAAAATCTTTAGAGAGAGAGGGGAAAAGTTATAAATCATTTAATGTCTAATATGTAATTTTTATCAACTACCTTACAAAATATATGATTTAGTAATTATCTTGTTTCATTATACAGTATTACTGTTGTTTCCCTTCTAAGGTAGAACTAATATTGAAAAGGCTGAAGTCTATATTATAAATTTTCTTTTATTATTTTTGTTGAAATTTTTCTAAGGGTTTTAGCAATTATAGATAATTACATTGCGAATTTTGAATAGAATGTTAAATCATATTTTCTAGGAGAAAAATTATTTTTGGTGTGTGTTAAAAATGTTAATTACTATTTGTCTAATGCAGGAGCAGCTGGACTAGGACTTATATATAGCTTTTACTGAGAAGTGATTTTAATAATACTGATTAGTTTTCAAAACCAGTGGGTAGAGAATTTATTCAATTTCCACACTGTTTTGGGTTAGTGAGTATAAAGTTTGATAGATAAGAAGCTAACCTGTTCTCTCTTGAAAATTATTCTGTAAGGTGTCCTCTTGTTTGATAAGAATAGCACAAAGCGTCATATGTACTACTTTTGCCAAAGCGTAATAATTAGATATTACTCCTTTTAAAAAATATGTCACAGTAGACAGTGCTTTTTCTTTTCCTTTAATTTTATCAAAGATGAAAATACTAATGTCAGATTTTTAATTAATTAACTGTCTCATGAACTTTTTTATAATTTTGAATTTTTGTCAGATACTGCATTTTTTAAGGATCTTTTAGAATTGCATATACTGTTTCTTTGTGGATTATGCCAATAGCTATATCATCACCCCTCCTCCTCTCTTCACTTTTTTCTCTAACCTGAATTCATCTTGTTCTTCCTTGTTTTTATTTATAAGTTCCAGACAGCACTCTAGACCACTCTTGAATTTTCCCTTATCGATTTAAAAAAACCCAAACGTCTAAATAGCTTTGTTTATAGCTTTTTAGTGCTATTATTTTGCAGAAAGAATTTTACCTATAAAAGCTACTAAGGGATTGCTTATATTGAGTTTTTGAAATGGTATGTGTATATTTTAGAATCAGGTTATTATTTTAAGATTTTAATTAGAATTATTTTAGAGACACATGATCTCTGATTTATGATGATTTGATTTATGATTTTTTGACTTTACAATTGGTTGTCGGGATGTAACCCCATGGTAAATCAAGCTCCTTAGGACTTACATTTGTGTTACGATTTCTACTGAATGCATATCACTTTTTCACCATTTTAAAGTTGAAAAATTGTAAGTCGAACCATTGTAAGTCAGGTTGAGTTTTAATTTTAATGGATATGTTAGTGTTTTCAGTTTGTATCTGCTTAAAATCTTTAAAGAGAAGAAAAAAGTTATAAATCATTTAACATCTAATATGTAATTTTTATCAACTGCTTTACAAAATGTATGATTTAGTAATTATCTTGTTTCATTATACATTATTACTGTTGTCTCCATTCTATGATAGAACATATGCAAAAGTGATATGCATTCAGTAGAAACTGTACCACCAGTGTAAGTCCTAAGGAACTTGACTGACCATGGGGTTACATCCTGATAATCAATTGTAAAGTCAAAAATATGTAAATCAAATCATCATAAATCAGAGATCATCTGTGTCTCTAATGCTGCCGTATTGCCAGCATTAA